>RJWM01008908.1:0-69997 GCA_004363535.1 Dasyprocta punctata
CAGGAAATCAACAGTGGCTACCATAATGTCTTGTTTTCTTCAAAATAGTTGTTCATATCTTCACACACAATGAATTCAAACAAAACACAATAGTATAAAACCAATAAAAACAAAAGACTGAAAGCATTAGAGGCCTTCAAAACCATACAATAGGAAAATCAACAATGGCTACCCTAATGCTTCATTGACTTTTTCTAGAAGTATTCAGCTCTAACCCACCTGTCCCTACTTTATTTTCATTTCTCAGTTTCAGCAAGTGGTATTTTGATAGGCAGGTACTCTCTATATTAATTGAATTGTCTTGTTCATATGTAATAACAAAGTTCACTTAGATGCACACCTTATTGTCACCTGAGGGTTCAGGAGAACTGCTTCTCTTACATGTTAACTTCTACTACCTCTCAATTCAGAAAAGACATCACATGGCAAGAGGGCAAGTTGTAGAATTTCATGAATCATGATTTTTATCTTTTTAGTTTAAAAACTGCTCTTATTACTTCTAAGGGTCGCTTCCTTTAAGGTGGTTTGTCAGAGTCAATTACCACATCTGTATATCTACAGATACATAATGAAACAAAAGTTTCCTACTGTTTTTGAACGTTTTTCTCCTGTTGGCAGACAGCTGGGGAGTGAGTGCACTTGACAGAGAAATAATGAAGCACAACTTATTTGCAGGTCTCTACTCACTTTGCTGAAATCATGTTTTTTCACTGAGCCTTAGTTTCTTCCCGTGCAAAATGGCTGATCCAACTAGATGTCGTTTAGATCTTTTTTAATGCAGAGATGTCTCCATTCCCTGGGTGTTTTTCCAGTGTGAGATGCTAACTAAAATTGACTGAGGCCAGTAACAGGGGCATAATTACATAAAGCACTAACAAAGTGTATTTTTGTATATTTTGTAAGTACAGGATCATGTCTGTTTATTACTGCCAGTATTGGTTTGAACCATAACTCTTCATACTTTGGATAAACTTAGGCAATTTAGAAGCCCTATCTGTCATCAGGAGAAAATTGAGTTGGCTATATACTATAGGGATGGGCAGATAATTTATAGAATCAACCCTCAACAAGAGAGTATCGCTTTATACCATCTCCAAACACACTTCATTCTTTTTCGATTTCCTTAGACTGGGCTCTCTCCACAAGCAGACCCCAAAATAAGAATTCAGTGCAAGCAGTTTAATTTGGAGGTGATCCCAGAAAGCCTGATAATAGGAAGAATAACAAAGAGAAGAGAAGAAAGCTAACTTATGTACATTTTTTCTCTCTTGTTGGGGACTTCTGGAAGACTGAGTAGAACAGGCCCAGAATTATCTCTCTCTGCTGCAGCAAGAGAACTGGGTTGCTGATACATTGATTTGTATCCTTTACATGTTAGCACTCCCTCAAATTTCTGACCTGTGCCCTAGATAGACGGGGAATATTTCTGTGGCTACAGAAAGCCCAAGGGGGAGAGTCACAGATGCTTGTGGTAGGTAGCAGGTGGTGTGTATGGAAATGGGAACAAGCATGCCAAGGGGATTCAGGCAGGACACCAACTGCATCTGCCATATTACCCTAATCCAGGCAATAATACATTCATGCAAGGATTCCCTTTTTAGCCTCAAATTTCATCTACATCTACCTTCTAGGACATACTTCTTTCAATATTAAATGCTCCACTGACATTTATTTCAGCCTCTCCTCTACAATCAAGACATTACACACATCATTTTGCCTTTCATTCTTGCTAAGTTGTTTCTTGCACTTGGACTATGTTCTCCAAGAGCTTCCTAGTACACAGAATTTTCATAGAGAGTAAGTGTTGCATTTTTTGTTCAGATTGAATTACATGACGTCTGAGGGTTTCTCTCTTTCCAAAGGCCAACGTTTATTGGGTCCTTGTGTTCTCCTTCTTTTCCTTTGCTAACGCAGTGTTATTAATCCTCTTAGTGTAAACATCATTCACTCACAGTAGCCTTTCCTGATCCCCATGATTAGATTGGATTTACTTGTTGTCAGCTCTAAAAGCATGTGATGGTTTTCCTTGGTGTTGCTCACTACCCTTGTGATTTCTGTTCACTCTCAGCCTTCCAGCACACATTTCAAAGGCCATGAGTCCTGCGACCATGTCTTTGTTCACTCTTACAGTGCAACAGCTAGTTATTGGCATGCAGTAGGGCACTGATTAAACTTTCCTGAAACACTGCCTGAACCAACTATGCCATTTAGGCTGATTAACATTCTAGAGAATAATCGATTTTACTTCTGAGCGTTTTTCTAATGAACTTACACATATATTAAAGATGGGGACTGTTTCTCTTGCATCCCCTTTATGGGACCATCTGTGATATTTTGCATACACTAGGTGCTTCCAAATTATTTAAAACTAAATGAACTCAGTAACAATGAAGTCACATAGTACATG
This sequence comes from Dasyprocta punctata, assembly GCA_004363535.1. Taxonomy (NCBI): domain Eukaryota; kingdom Metazoa; phylum Chordata; class Mammalia; order Rodentia; family Dasyproctidae; genus Dasyprocta; species Dasyprocta punctata. Next base: position 2,408 of record RJWM01008908.1, read on the forward strand.
CATTGGTTAGTGATAATTTGGATCCCCACGGGTCTGTTGTTCTTGCTCAGGTGAATTACTGCAATAATTTAAATGGAGCAAATTAATTGCTAGAGAGAAACTAATAAATAAAATTGAGTTCTAAGTATGAAAACAATGAAGACATATGTCTTATATTTAGAACAGGTTATGGACATTAATTGCAAATATGCAAGGAATGCTTGGAAAAATTAAAATATAAGGATATGTGTGCCAGTTGGTTTAAATAACTCAGCACCCCAAGAGAAACAAATTAATTTAAAGAGCAAAAACAAGAATAAGATTTATAGACATTAATTTTGGAAAAAATGTAGATGAGAAAAAAGCAAACTAAATTGTGGAAAGACAAAATAAGTAAATTAAGATCAATGTGCATTAAAATAACGTATTTTTGAAAGCACCTATTATTTAACAGAATAATATTAGTAATTATTATGCAAAGAAACTCCTCGGAATGTGTTGTGTTTTCCTGGTAAACAAAACAAAACTTGAGAATAAACAGAAGAAAAGAACATCATTATTTTTGCAGGGATGCATTTTAAGTACTAATTTTCATTGTATATATACACAGATTTTTTTGTTTGTTTTTTTGAGATAGGGACTTAATATATAGTTTAGGCTGGACTTGAACTCAACTAGCCCAGGCTGTCCTCAAACTAATGGCTATGCTCCTGCCTTAGCCTCTCTAGTTGCTCAAACTTTTTGTAAATAGAAGGATGAAAATAAAATAAAATATCTCAAAATAAAAAAATACTTTTTCTAAAGCATTATATACAATATAAAAGGAAATTTAGCTTATCATAATAGCTTTTCTTTTCTTTTTTTTTACCAACTTTTCTTGACCATCACCTCACAAAAAGATAAAAATTGATGGTGATAATGTAGCAAAATATCAAGTAATAGACTATGTACTTATTATCAGTCTCCACTTACAAAAATACCTACAGAGAACAAATGTACAAACACATAAACAGATATGCATGACTCGCAATTTAGTATCTTTTAATATTTCCTGTAACTAATTTTGAACATTATATGAATATTGATAAAGACAAAGAAATTTAGCTATCCTCTATTTTGTTTCTTTTTGCAGCATCGATTTGTTATAAAGCTGTTTGTCTCTGAGTATCTTCCTGAAAAATGTGCACACAGAGTTACCAACATGCCTTACAGCACACGAGTAAACAATAGTTGCAAGGTATTCTTGTAAATTCTTAGCCAATGAGGGCTGCACATGACATTGAGCTTCCTCAGGCAATGAGAGCTAGTACTTCATTCAGTGCTGTGCTCTGCTATCCCGTGCTGAGTTGAATGTGAGTTGCGCATTGAGGTGGGACCTCTCTTTTTGCCACATACTTCACAGTTGGGCTTATAACTTTGAATAAGTACAGCTTACAGAAGGTGTGTTAATAATCAGCCTTCAAGGAAACAAAGGAAAAGTATCGTTGTTGATGATAAAATGCATGTTTTATATTGATTCTTTATATTTGCCAAGAGGTGACTAACTGGCATTGAACAGAGGACAGGTAACTTGGAGTTACTGTTGTGCCTTTGACATTGGTAAAGACATTACTCCTATTGCAGCTGTAGCTCAGGAGCATGAAGCAATGTTATGTGAATGACAGCTGAAAGAACATATGGCCTGAGACACCTTAACTTCATGGAATTTGTGGAAAACAAAAGAGCAACTGCAAATTTTAAATTTTAAAAAGTATTTCCATAAGACATTTTCTTGATCCATCTTCAGTTAGCACCCCCAATTCCAGAGATGCCTCTGTAAATAATTGTATGTTTACCACAGGCTCCCAAATGTAATTGATAAATATTTTAGGATAGATGGGACTCCCTAGGTAGGGTCAGATAAGAGACAAGGCCCCTCAGAGTTTAAGAGAAAAACAAGTTCAGCAGTGTTCTGAGAATGTAAACAACAGGCAGTCTGCTGCCTTGCTTTTGTAACATTGCCCACATTGATGCAATGTATACCCAAGTTCTTCTATTGGCCCATGAGACCCACACCCCTAGCAACAAACCAATCAGGTGGGGCTGTCCCCAGAGGGAGGGACCATCACCTCCACTCCACAAAAAAAGGAGTGTTGCCCTATATTTTCAGCGGTTACCCAGCTCTGGGGTTCCTGCTCCTCAGCGTGGCTTTGGCTTTGCACTATCTCCTGACTGTTTATTTCTCTTTCTCCCTCTGAGAGAGAAACAAGCCCATAAAATTTGAGGGTGGGCTTGAAGCTTCAGATCCATCCAGGTACATGACAATATTAATTCACAATAATTCTTAAAAGTTTGAAAATAGAAATATAAAACACTAAATACCAACTTCAGAGCCAAATACTTTCTAATAGCTCCAACACATAAAAAAGGAAAGATTAACTGGATGAAGATTGTTAAAGACAAGAACATTCTAATTTACCAAAGAGAATAGGTATTAAAATCAGTTCTTTGTACTTCTAACTAAAACACTTTCATTTATAACTCATAAAACCACTTAAAAATAAAATAATGCTGCATGCTCATCTTTTCACATTCAGTAGTCATGAGAAAAACCAGACAGAGGTAATTTAAATCACAAATCAAATCCACTCCAAATTCAGAAAAATCTTGTTCTTCACTCCTTCTCTTGATTGTAGGATATTCCATCAATATCCTCCAATGAACATTTTTTTCTTTATGGCTATGATCTTTTTTCTTTTTTTTTCTCTAGGAAAGCAACAAACTTCATTAGTTTGGAAGCTGGTTTTAGGAGTAGAGCTCAGAGAAAAGAGAAAGACTGGGAGTGTACCCAGCATAACTGGGGCTAAATGAAGTGAAAACACAGCTGTATTAGTGACGGAAAGATGACAGACAGACACGAGGGACTATGGTAAGGAGTGGTGAAACAGTTACCTTTCCTGTCATCACTTGGAATTCAATGCACGGTTTGGTCAAACTTTGGGTATTACCTTGCTGTTGCTAAGTAACAAGCTGAAAGTAAGTTCGAATAGAGGCAGGATCAGCTGCTCTTACCTTCAGTAGGTCTTTGAAAAGGAAGAGGACAAACTTAAATAGTAAATTCTCAAGTCACAAATTTATGCCCAGGGGCCTCTACCTATTGCTGGTACTATTTTTTGACTCTTGCAGCTATAAAGAAAGCCAAGACACTCAATGACCAAATAAAAAGATTGGTCTTGGGGTGCCAAGACAGCATACATTTCTGGTTTGTATCTGGATGTCCCCCTAGAGCTTAATGGCTCTAGGTAGATGGATTGTGAGGCCACTATAGCTAGATAACTATAGCTCTAGGTAACTGGATTGTGAGGCCACTGTAGCTAACTTGCTGTTAGGAGGCAAGGCTGGTCATAGAGCAGGAGTGTGACTCAGAGGGTCTATCTCCCTCCCTACCTCATTCTTTCCCCCTCCACTTCCTGGCTGCCCTGAGATGTCCACCATACCTTCCTGTGTTGGAACTGGCTAATTGTGGACTGAAGTCACAGGAGTCAAACTTCCCTCTTTAAATTGTAGGTGTCAGGTATTTTGTTCCAGTGACTAGGAAAGTGGTTAAGCCATATGGGAACGTTAAAACACTAAATGGACCTTAAATATTAAATTAGGATATATGGAAAGATCTGAGGGTTTTGAATATGGAAGAATCTGAGGGTTTTGAATTAGTAAAGAATACTCAAATTGCTAAGTTTCCCTTGCCTGTCGATGCATTCTAAATAATTTAAGTGGAACTTTTTAACAAAATTTTAAGAGGTTGTTTCTCCCTTGCTTGAGTCAGTTCTCTAAAGTTCTCAAACCTCTTTTCCTATTTTCATCTCAAATCAATATCTAGAGTTGGATTTCAGTGCATTCAATTATGGGGTCAATCTTTGTATTCGGTTTAGGCAACAGAACAAGTGTATTTACCAACTGAAATACCAAAATACCTAGAAAGGGAATATATAGAACTGTATTCTGAACCTGCTTAATCAAAGACTGGAAAACGTAGCTGTAATTTAGTCTGATTTTTTAAAAGAAAAAATCAGGGGAAGTTATCTGAATTCACTGAGAAGGCAAAGCAGTTTTAATTCTTAGGTAGGTTGGTGAATGGGAAGCTGCATTGAAATGTGATCATGCTAAAGAAAGTTAAGATGTGATGAATTATTTGCCATAAACTATGGAGAAGAATTTAAAAAAAATATGTTTATAATAAGCATCTTGCCCACTTCCTATTTTTCCTAAATAAACACAGAAAACTATCTTTGTACTAGGTCCTTGGGAAATATTTCATGGAGGGAACTACTGGCCGTTTGGGTGTGGCTTCTATTGTGGATGGGGAATGTCTCTGGGAGGCACTGGGACTGAAATGGGCTGCCTGGTTCTAGTGAAGATGGGGTGCATCCTGTGGTACAGGAGGGCAGGTGCAGAGGTTGAGCCAGGCACTTAACCTCTAGAGGATTGGTATCTGCTCTTTCCTTAATAGGGACTCATGGGTATTTTCATTGATTTATTGATCCTGGATTCTATAGATCTGAAATGTATGGGCAACTCACAAAGTTCCTGAGAAATTCGCATAAATTTTCCATGTCTGAATTAAGCTTGCCAAAAGGGTGATGCAGTCATTATAGTATTTCCAAGCCTTCAGTGTTCATTTTCTGATACAAAGGCATTTTCAAAAAAGACTATATGTAGACTTTTCATCAGTTTTGTGATGGCTCCTAAATTACATATTTCCTAAGAAGAATGACACTGTTGTTCCCAAAGGTCAGAAGCTTATGATGTCCAGGTGAAAAATAGAGCCTTAACTCAAGTCCATCTCATAACAGGCACAGTAGCACTTACCAAACATCTTATTTACCCCTGCATTTCCTGAGTGTATTCTGGGAAAAGATAACCTAGATAGCACATTTGTTTCTCAACTCCTGAATATGAATTATTATCAGGGGGAGAAACAGGAAGAAGCCCTAGATCTCACCTTCCTTAATGAAAGAATACACCAAGAACAATACAGCACTTCTACAGAAATTCAAGGATCAGTGCCACTATGAATGACTGAAAAGATAGGGAGTGACCATTTCTACCGTAACTTCATTTAGCTCTCCAATTAGGCTAGTGGGGATGGCAGATGGGTCTTCTTAGAGAATGAGAGTGGATTATCTTAAGCTTAATTAGGTAGTCCCTCTAAGCACAGCTGCTTTCCAGATGTTGTCTCCTTACTAACTCAAATCAACACAGCCTCTGGCAGTCATTCCAGGTTGCAGTGCAATCAGCTCTACCTGGCAGCCCATATGACCCAGAAGATCCAGTGAAGCTTGAATGGTTTGTGGCAAATTGGAATGTTTTAGGGAACCTCAGTAGTAAGTTAACAGTTAAGATTCCTGATATGTTTGAAACAAAAGTTGTGCTTTCTTCAGCACCTATTCCTCTTTGGAGAAAACAGTTCTTCAATTATTACTGAAACTTGGTAGAGATTAGATCCCTGACCTTGTGACTTGGGTTACCCATTCTGAAACAGAGTTGAGACCATTCACTGAAGAATAAAGCCTGGCATGTAGAATAGTACTCTACCAAATGGAATATACATAAAAGGATTGAACTAAGCCAACCTTTAGTATATACATTAAATTGAAAAAGGACACTCAAGCTTCCTACATTTGTCATCTTGCTGTACACTACTGCTTTTTCTCAACACCATAGGCATAGACTTATGGAGGGATTCCACTGACAGTTTGGAGACTGTTGAACAGGGGTATAGATAAGTAGAGGGATAGGTAGGTAGGTAAGTAGATAGATAAATAGATAGCTTGATTTATAAGTGCTTCTTGGTATGATTTTCTGGGACCAGCTTTGGGGGTGGGGACTATATAATTTTATTGCACTGCTTAACTCCATGCTTGGTCTCAGAGGAGGCACATACTGTTGCTTAATTTTTTGGAAGATATTATGAACTGCATTAAATAATAACACAAAACAATGGTAATGGTTAATAGTTTGAGCAGGCGATTAGGAATTTGAGAGTAACAAGACTGTTTTCATTGAGGGTAGTGAATAGACTTGTTGGAATACAGCCAAAATGGGAAAATATTAGTGTACAATTTAAATGGTTCTTAAAATTCTTTTTAAGGTCAGGAAAAATGACAGTCCACTCTCTGGTGGTCATTCAGCCTTCTGTTCCATTTGTCTCAGGGCTCATTTAATGGTCTCATCACTGAATTAGCAATAATGATAATGATGAAACTTACTGTAGTAGATTGAATGGTGACCCTCAAATATGAGTCCATTTCCTAATATTCAAAACTAGTGAATGTGATTTTATTGGGAAAGAGTTTTTGCAGATGAAATTAAGTCATAGAATTTGAAATGAGATCACGTGGATCACAAGAATGGGCCCTAAATCTACTGAAAACTGTCTTTATAAGAAATAGAGGAGGAGACACAGAGAAGGCCATGTGAAGATGGAGGCAGAGACTGGAGTCATACAGGCACAAGTCAAGGAATACCTGGAAAGCACCAGACACTGGAAGCAGCAGGGAATGACTCTCTCCCAGAGTCTTTACAAAGATCAATCCTCTACTGACCTCAATTCTGACTTCATGCCTCTAGAACTGCGAGAGAATGAAAGAATTAAGAGAAAATGTTGTTTTAAGATACAAAGTTTATGGTAATTTATTATGGCAGCCACAGGAATGAATATACCTAGAACTGACATTTCTCTGTGTTAAGGTTTGTTTTGCTGTCCCCATTGCTGAGGGCTTAGTTTTGTATAGAATTGGTGAACCCTGAACGAAGGAGCTAGAACCTGGGAGGATCTCTTGGCAGGTTGGTTTGGATGGTTCCCATCAGGTATTTGTGCCACAAAAACATTTAGGATATGGATTTTCTTTTCCTGCCTTTTATATTCTAGAAGAACCATTGGTTTTGGATTTAACAGGTACATTTTACTCTGCTAAAATATATTGTTCAAGATTTCTCTGGCTATGTGGCTAGATTATAGTGAAGGAAATCAGACAATCTGCTGCTGCTCTTGAGATTGATGGTTTTATCATGTAGCCCATCATCCCAAAGCAGCTCACTTACAAAATGCAATAACTGGATGGCCTCTTGATGACAACCTTATGAACCCATCCAGGAGGTCTCCTTGTGAGACTGGAATGTCTATTGAGAAGAATAGCATGCAGAACAATTTCTTTCAGAAGAAAATATGTGATTCTGGTGAGGAAGGGTTAATAGCAGTTTTGCTGTTTCTCAGGATACACCTTATCGTGTACTCTAGAAAGCTGTGCTAACTCCAAATACTTCTCGATTTGAGGATTTAGTAAGCAAGGGATGAATGTATATCCATCAAGCACTATAACATATTCTTTTGAGTTTGAAGCCGAGATAGACACTTGGTTGTTTAGGTTCTTCACAGGAGTTGAATATATTAAAAGAGGATTAATGTGATTTCTGGGATTATTACTTTTTTTTTTTTGAGTAGAAAATTTTATTGGGTATAGGAATGGGGAACAGGAACAGCTCCTAAGAAACAGGAGGGTTTCAAATGGGTTGCCAAGGAGCACACCTCTCAAAGGGAGCTTGATAGAGCAAAATCATGAGGTGGGTACAGCATGGGTCCTGGAATGATTAGTTTTAACACTGAAGGAAAAACAGAGTTTCTAGCTCACAATGGAGACAGAAAGGAGTACAGACAGAACCATCTGAGACAAAAATAGAGGTAGATAATTTCGTATTGACATGTCTAACAATAGAAATAGTGATAATGACTTCAATCCTGTATTGTAGCACCGTCCATAACTCAGAATTCTCAATAATTATTGAGATATCCAAAATACAAAGTTACTCAACCAGTTTTTGTTCTGGCTGCTGGCAAAAGGATCAGCTGGGGGCATAGACATCTTTACTATTTTGAGCAAACAAGGATGACAAGCACTTTTATCTTATCTTACCTTATCTCTCCTTCACTGTCTTTCTTTGTGTGTATATATTTATGTATTAACTAATTTACCTTTTATTTCCTGCTTATTATAGCACTATTACATACCAGATGTGTTTAGTTTAGAGAATGAGCTATGTTTTATGGGATAGAGAAAAAAGTAAGTAATGAATGCTGAATGAAGATCTGAAACATGTAGCTGGATTCATATTTATGGAACTGGACAGTCTACTTGCTGTAGAAAAATGTGTGTTTTACTAAATGATATTATATTTGTAGAAGTACATTTATGGGACAAGTGTATACTGTTTATGGATTTTAGTTAGTGAGAGAATTATAATGTATGGGAATTTGTTGTAATTTTGCTGCCTGGGGAATCAATTTGCTAAGTTACAGGATTTCCATTATTTGAGGCAGTATCCTTACTTCCACTTCAAAAGTCTGGAGGGATAAATTTTCCTCTCTGCTAGGGTGTGAACACATGACTTAAACTTGGATGAAGTACTCGTGCCTAGAACTTTTGAAACTGGAAGAAGTAATACAAAGAAAGTAGACATTATTCAGTCATTTTAAGAGTGGCAGAGTGTGGTACGAGTTGTGGCAACATCAGTGGGGAGTTTGAGGGATGTCTGTGGAGGTGGCTGCTGTGGCCTGAGGCAATCACCCAGTGGAAAAGACCTGACGGTGATGTTGACTATTACTAATTTCCTGAGTCTGGTTCTTCAGTATTAATAGAACATAAAATCTGGCTGGCCTTTGTTCAGGTAACTAGGATAGAACCTATAAACCTTGGGATTTCCTATAGGGTAGTAGTATCTTTTTATTCACAGTGGACCCTTCTATAGCTTTTGTTAACATAGTGACTTGTTAAGACCCCTAGACAGTGACTCAGGACCAGCACAGTCATGCTAGAATACCCAACCACGTGATTGGAGAGCTGAGGTTGTGAGCTATAGAGAATTGGCCCAACCTGCTGACGTTCAGTGAGGTAAGGAGAGCAGGAGATTTAGTTCTATGCATTGCCACTGATTGTAATCAATCTTGCAAACACAACTAAAACCCAATAAGACTCTGGACCCCCAAAATACAAATGAATTTCCCTGGATGGTAACCACACATTGGTGTGCTAGGATCATGAAGCATCCTGAGGACGTGAAGCTTTATGTTTAGGACATTCCCAGGCCTTACATACATCTCTTTATTTAGTGGGTTCTGATTTGTATCCTTTATAATAAAAAGTTAATGATGAATAGAACACTTTCTTGAGTTCTGTGAATTGTTCTACGAATTTATTGATCATGAGAAGGAAGTGATAACCTATAAATTTGTGACTAGGTGGTTAGAAATGCAGATGGCCTGGGAACCTTAGAGTTTAGGACTGATGTCTGATGTGAAGAGAGTCTTGCAGAAGAGTAAACCATGACCTTGGAAAATTTGACCTAATGCTGCACAGTGAGGATCACAATTGCACTGAATCTGACTTTCCTGTCAATTCTGTGAACCACCTAATATTATTGCAGCAACGTTTTTTCTTCTTAGATTAGTCAGAGTAACTTTCTGTTGTTTGCAATTAACTGAAAGCACCTAAAACAAATCACACCAAAACCCTATAATAGAAGCTCAGGGTAAGTTTTTGACGTTAATCTGGAATATTTATTTATTTATTTATTTATTTATTGTCTTATTGACAGGGTCTCACTATGTAGTTCAGGCTGGCCTTGAACTCACTTTGTAAGCCAGGCTGGCCTCAAACTCACAGCAATCCTCCTGCCTCAGCCTCCCATAAGCTCTGATTACAGGTGTGCACCACCACACCCTGCTGATCTGGAATATTTAATCATGTAATTTTCTTTTCTTTTAAAACAAACTGTGGTCAATAAATAGTAAAAATATCAAAAATTCTAAGGTAATTTTGTGTTTTCATATCACGAGGAATAGCCATTTGTGAGGCAGGGGAGCTTCTAAAGAAAATATGAAGCTGGGCACGGCAGCACATGCTTGTCATCCCAGCACTTGGGATTTTGAGGCAGGTGGATCGCTGTGAGTTTGAGGCCAGCCTGCACTACAGAGTGAGACTCTGTCTCAAAAAAAAAATGTTGCACCGGTAATGATATAATTTTTTTCTTCAAAGTCACATTTTCAGCTCTGAGCCCCACTTCCTGAGATATCCTTATTTGTTTAAAATTTCATGTGAAACTTTTTTCTTATTTATTTATTTATTTTTACCAACTATAAATCTAAGACTCTGTTGGGAACTGCGAGTGTAGCTCAGGGGTGGGGTACTTATTGGCCTGCGTAATGATCTGAATTTGATCCCCAGTTCTAGAAATCAGTTTTTTAAAAAATAAAATAGAGCTTGGCATGGTGGTACATGCTTATGATCCTAGCACTCTGGGAAGCAGGAAGATTTCAGGTTCAAGCCCAGGCTTGGGTAACTTAGCAACTTAGTGAGACCCTGTCTGAAAATGAAAAGATTTAAAAAGACTAGGAAGGAAGATCAGTGCAAAGCTGCTGAGTTCAATCCTCAGTACTGGAAAAAAGCACAGCACAGCACAGCACAGCACAGCACAGCACAGCACAGCACAGCACAGCAAAGCAAAGCAAGACAAGGAAAGGAAAAAAGACTACTACTCTACAGGACTCAAAAAACAATGGCAGCAAAAAGAAGAGTTAACTTTTCTTTTATGTAAAATGAACCTGGGAGTTTGGAGGTAAGTAAATTAAGTACGTTATGCACGTTGTTGTCAGAGATCCAGGCTCCTTACACCTCCGTTTTCTGAATACAGTTCTCTTCTCCATGATTTCAAGATAGCTCTTGTTCTATTAGCATGGCGACCAGGCTATGTCTAGGAAAGGCAAAGGGCAAGGAGCAAGAACTTATGGTAGGGCAGTCAGTTTTTTTTTTCCATAGCTTTTCTCGAATCCCCGCCAGTGACGTTGTACGGCCAGACTGCTGCTTCACCATTTCTAGCTGTGAAGGGAGTCTGAGAATGTAGTTTACATTTTGCTGCATATATTGACATCACAGGAATAAAAATAATTTACATTTCTGCCAATGTAATAGCTAATCAATAAAAGATGGGTACTACATTTGGTAACTATTTCTATAATGGCTAAATACTCATGAGAGATAAAATTAAGATTCTCATCATATTAACTTGGTGGAAATTTCTGCCAGTGACTCTCTTTGACCATCGCTGAACAGCAGAGTTAAAATATCTGGAAGTATGTTGTAACAAATCTCATAAATAATTGCATAGACTGAGAAGCCACAGCGATGCTAAGTAAAACAGTGTTGTAAGGCATGTGTATGACAGGTGACATAGCAAAATCTCGGACAAGAGAATGTGCTTGTACACCAGAGCCTGAAGACCAGACTGCAGACGTTAGGCAGGAAGATTCAGGACGGAGGATCAGAGTCAGATGTGCGCTTGGAAGGGACGTAGACAGGAAGTTGTAAGACGCTTAGAAGGAGCAAGAATAAAAACGTCCACTAAGATGGTAAGAACAAAAAAATTTTGAAAAATAAAATCTTAATTACTGAGAAGAAGGTTGTGTGTCCAGAAGGGAGAGTGAATGATCCAAGGAATGCAGTCAGGTTAGAGGAGGAAAATTTTTCTGACGCCTAGAGTGGGAGTCTGATTTGTAGACAGAAGAGACCTTGATATAACAGGTGCTTGGATTTCTGAATGAGATAAACCTGGTTGTTTCCAAGGAATAAAAGTAAAATAGAATTTTGAAAACGGTAGATTAGCAATGAAGGTAAAGACTTGAGGAGAGGGTCGGAGGTATAGCTCAGCGCCACAACGCCTCCCTGGCAAGCGTAAGGTCCCAAGTTCGATTTCTGATACAAAAACAAAGTAAAGCAAACAAAGACTTAAGGAATTGGAATATTTCCTTAAAGTAAATTAGGCAAGCTGGGTCAAATGAGCCTGGGAACCCACAAATTTAAAGACTCTTTCCTTCTGGGAGAGTTGTGCTCTACTGGCTCTCTTTCAAATAGCTTTAGTTTTTCTTTCCTACTTGGAAAAATCTAAAGATAGAAATAATGGCTAGGTAGTCATTATGGAATTTCTTATTTTGTGGCCTGTAGTTATGATGCATCTGGAGAAACAATACCAGATTTTTTATTTGTAAAATGAGAATACTTGAAATTTATTAAATATGAAAATATGATTCTTTATAAGTTTTAAATAATTCAGTAATGCCCCTTCTTCTTTCTATGTAAGCAGTTCATAGTCTTTCTCCTTGGACTTCTTTTTCCTGGTGAGTGCACCTATGCTACCTTGAAAGATGATTAGAATTGACTTACTTTTAATTTATTTCTTGTAACAGTTTTGATAACCAGCTTTTTTCTTGAGCATGTAAAAATCTTTTCCCCATGTTTGTGAAGTTTACTTTTTATATTGGAACTTCACAGTGATAGTGTCCAATTCTGTTAAACTCTAATAGAATCATGTCTGATAATTTTTATAACCTTAGTCTTTAGTGGTCAGGAGAAGTGCTATAACAACAACAGGAATCATAATAAAACTGAGCAAGTTGCAAACTAGAAACCTAACTCCCACTGAAACTGGAACGCAGACTCAGAATATCTTTAGCTTTTCAGAGGGTTAATAAATTGGTTTCAGACTCACAGCTTTCTGGGAAAAGCAAACATCACCCAAAGGATTTCAAATATTACAGGGATTATGTAATGCATGGCAGCTGGTGGGTTGAAGACAGATTCCCCTCCCTAGTTCTTACCAAGAAATCTATTTCATTTGTCATTAAAATGATTATAAGTACTATTCTAATGAAATGATGTGACAATTTAATATGGACCCATATTACAACACATAAAGACACTGATCAAACATCACAGTATAACAAAATAGAAGACTGAACTTGAATTTGAAACCAAACCCTGTACTGAAAGGCATGCACACCAAATCATCTTAATTTGATAAAAATCTATTCTGCAGTAAATTCCTAAAGGGAATGGGATTACACAACTTCCATCTTTACCCAAAACCAATGCTTACAAATTTTCTCTTAAGGATATAGTTTCTTATATTTAACCTAAATCCTTCTCTGGAAGCTTAAGACCACATTTTCCTTTCCTAGCTTTAGTGAAGAAGCAATACAGCTGCCACTTCCAGATGGTCTTAAAAATAAAAGAAGATGTAGGGTTTTATTTACATATAATTAGCTCATATATCCCTTCTCTGTCCCCACCAACAAGAGAAAAATATTACAAGGCCTCATCTCACACTCTTTACTCCATCTCAGGTTGCACATTACCAGTTTATTATATCTTTGTAGTTAAATCTTTCCACCTGTCCCTAATTATTTCCTTATGATCAATTTCTAGAAGTGAAATTCCCGGGTCAAAAGGTAAACACATTTTAAATATTTTTTATTAACATTGCCAACCTACTCTTGACAAAAGTTGTTCTTATTATGTACCCACTGGCTGTGTAAGCAAAAGAAATCTCTTTTTTTTACTCTTGCCAGTGTTGTATATTATCATTTTTTTCCTTGCTAATTTGATGTCTTTTGCACTTTTAGTTTTTTTCTTATCAGTAAGATTGAGTATTTTTAAACATACATTGGGCATTTATTTTTACATATGTGTAAAGATTTTCTTTTCCATTCCTCTGCTGATTTTTATATTGGTATTTTCTCACATGTAAGAGTTTTTTGTAGAAAAGAAATTAACCTGTTCACTGCATTTATCAATAGAGTTCTTCCAGTTGCTTGCTTTTTAATTCTTTCATGTTTGGAACAAAGAGATATTTTACATTTTTGTGTAGTAAAATTTATTAATCCATAGTTTGTGAATGGAGCTTAAGAAACCTATTTGCATCTTAAGAACATGTAAATATTCACCAGCATTCTAAAAACATTGTAAAATATTTTCTTTCTTAGTACTGTCATCATTTCAGGGAAGTAAGGTAAGGCCTTGAGAGGGTAACATTAGAGCAAAGATTGGTGAAATATAGACAGAGCCCATATGCATATTTGGGGGTAAAGCATTCCAGCCCAAAAGAACCATAAATGCAAAAACCTTGTACTGGAGCTTTTCTCTGTTGTTTGAGGAGGCCAATTTGTTTGAGGCAGAATGATTGAAAATGAGGGAAGTATAAAATGAAATTGGTAAGAAAATTTGGGGTGTATTATAAAAGGATCTTTAAGGTACTTTGAACCTTTTAATCTTGGAGAGGTGGGAACCATCAGAGTGTTATAGGCAGAGAGGCCATGTGGCCTAATTTTCATTTTAATAGGAGAATATTTTATTATAGTTTAATCAGTTACCTTCAAAGTATTTGCTGAATAATCTATTTTTAATGTATTTTTTTTTGTCTCTGGTTCACTTTTTAAAAAATACAGCTTGTATAAAATATTAAATTCTTATGTATACTTAGAATTAATATATACTTGGAATTTTCATTTTGTCTGCTTTAGTTTTTAAAATTTTTAATGCATAAATACAATACTGTTTTAATTATTGAACATTGAAATATATTTAAAATATAGATTCCTTTTTATTACTCTTTTCTTAAAATTTTCTTGCTTCTTTTATTTTCTCTATATAAACTTTAATAGGCTCAAGTTTAAAAGACTTCATTGACTTTTGATGTTGGAATAAATTACCCAAATTATTTTGAACAAGAATTGAAATCTATACAATACAGTCTTTCAGAAATCTAGCTTTGACTTAAAGTTCTTTAGTAAAGTTTTATCACATCTAAGTCTTGCCCATTACTTGGTTAGTCTCCCCACCCCCGCCCCCGGCACTGGGGATCCAACTCACAGCCTCATACCTGCCAGACAGGTGCTTAAGTCACTGAGCCAAACTCCGGGCCCTAGTTTTTTGAGGCAGGGTCGCACTATGTAGCTCAGGCCGGCCTTGCGCTCGCGTTGTAGCCCAAGCGGGCCTCGAACTCACAATGCTCCACCTACCTCAGCCTCCGCAGTGCTGGGATTAAAGGCCTGCGCCATCACAGGCGGCTATTACTTGGTTATTCTATAGTTTTAAGACACCTTAATGCTTATTTTAATCTGATTTCCATTTATAAAAAGTATTTTCTCCTAATAAACCATTATATGAATGAGTTTGTGTTTTCCTACTTCTTTTGTTGCATGTACTTTGTACACAAAAGGACTTTGGTATTGTGGGAAGGGCAAAGTCTTTTATTTTGTACAGATTTATATTTAAAACTTGGTCCTACTACATAAGTTGCTTTAAGTATTTGTTTAACCTGGTTGAGTCTCAGTTTCCTCCATGGTATAATGATATAAGGCTTTTATGGAGATTAAATGAGGTAAATTATGTAGGATACTGTGCAAAATAATCATTCAACACATTTTGTTTCCTCATCTTTGTAGCGGTTTGTATTTTCCTCCTAGCCTTGCAGTCTATATTTAACCTTTGCAGGGCAGATTCAGTGCCACACGAAAAGCAGATGATGTTTCTACTAGGTGCGTGGAGGATTTTGGCTCTCAAGGGCCTTCACGCTTTATTTTATTTTCCATTTTCTCAGTCTTACATAAACTGCTTCTCTCTAAATCATTCTGAAGTGTTAATAAATAAGACACTGAGAAGTGATCTTTTGTGACAGAAAGTGACTTCTAAAGATAGGTATTCCAGTGTTCTCTATCATGCATGTCACCGAAATAACTTCATGTTACCACCAACTGGGAGAATTAAGGATGTTTCTCAAAAGATGTCACCACGGTGAATCACTGCCTTGCTCTTCTGTTCTCTGAAGTAGCATCCGTATCAGTAAGACAGGAGAAGCATTTAAATGAATGAAACAAGGTTTATAACAGGGTTAGGGAATTTGGAGCATTAGCGATGTCAGGATAGGTGATTATTAATCTTATCTAGCCCAGGTGGTTTTTCTCAGCCAAACTCACCCATCTTCATTCCCTTCTAGTTGGCCTCCTCACTGTATTTGAGTACAGTCCTTTTTTTTCTCATGGCTTTATTTTTAATTCCTTCTCTGAGTGTGAGGTAATTTTCTTTTGCTTGCAAACATTGATGAGTATAGAAACCAAGTCCTTTATATCTAGAAAGTAAACTTGCTCTATAAATTCAGGTAAACACTGCTTTCTTCTGAATTGGCCACTTCCTGTGGACAAGACCTATAGCAGTGACTTTGGTAAGTCTTTGGTGTGTTTCCTTATGTAATTCTGCTCAAATAACCTTCGTGTGTATCTGTTTCAGAACCTGCCAGCCTGATAGCCTTGGCATCTCCACCGCTATTATGGTTGTCTTTTTGCTCTATATTCTCATTGACTATCAAATGATAACACATGTCATGATTGGCTTCCACAGCAAGGTCCCTTTTTTTCACTTCTGGAGGTTACTATATCTCTTTAGCTCTACATTCTTCCTCCTGCCATTGCATCCTTCTTGAATTCTGCTGGTCCTCATATGTCCCTGGTAGAATATTAGTCTTACATGGTCATATGACACATGTCCATAAAATCTTCTTGATCTATCCGAGAGGATCTGGTTCACTCCTCTCTCCCAATCACATAATTCTTTTTTCCTGTTGCTCTCTGGTAGTCACATTATTCTCCTTTGTATTACCCAACAGGTACTTAGTGTTAACCATATGCCAGTTACTAGACTAGGAACTGAGAATACAAAAATGAGCAAGAGAGAGTTGCTGCCCTCTGGGATACCAGAGTGGATAGTCAGGCTCATGAAAATAACTGTCAGTAGTCTATTGACAGAAATACTGTGAGGGGATATAATCATAAGGTACTGTAGATTGCTCCCCCAGAGCTCCTTAAAATGAACTGCACAGGGCTATTTCCTTCCTCTGGATGAAAACTTAGGAAATGTGACCGTCATACTTAGGGTACAGAACAGTCTTAGGTCTCAGAGCTCAGTTAGTTTAAAGGTTACAGTGTTTTGTCCCATGAAGTGATGACAAATGTGTCTATGTCCCATTGAAGTAAGATTCAGAATTGTCTCAGTTTGGGAGTTCAGGATTGAGGCATGGAGATTATATGGTTTCTCCTTCTCTGACTGGCACATCTATCCCTCCTCCTCCTATCTGTGGGAGTTTCTTTCCCCTTTGGAGTTAGAGCTAGGGGGAGAAATGTAGGAAGAGAGAGAAGTTGGGGCAAGCTGTTCCTCAAATGCTACATCGTTGTGTTTTATGTGGTGGTGTTCTCTGGTCCTCGTGGTTACCTAATGCTGGCACTTGCTTTCATCTACGGTTTTTTGAAGAAGTCTCCCTCTCCTTCAACTTCCCAGCTTTTCCAGAATCAATGACCTAATCAGTGTGTGAGGATTTCTACTTTGATTTGGGCTGATCATTTTCTGCTCCCTCAGTCCTTGGGATCTGAGGATACTTCCAAGTTATGTCTGGTAATGTCTATTCCTACTTTGGATAGCTTTCTAGATCAGGACATAAGATGACCACAGATAATTCCTCTTTCACATTTGGCTGCATTTGACCCAGTGGAAACTTCCATGCATTCATTGATAAGGTTCTTCTCTTCCTATTCCCATCTAGCTTACTGGTTTACATACTGATGCCAGTTCAGCAATAACTCCCTTTCATTCTTCTGCAAAGGAACATGGCAGCCCATTTCTGAAAGTATCTATTTGCCAGGTGAGAATGAAGGCACCAGTCCACTGGCACCACACTGCCAAGGATGGATATTCAATCCTTCCACTTGTTCTTTTAAAACCTCCTCTTTTGACCAGAGATTGAAGATGACCATCATGCCCTCCTCCAATAACTCTGTCCAAGACTTTTCTTCATCTCTACTGTCAATTGTCTCAGCTTTTCATACAACTTGAAAGGTCTACTGTCATTTCAGAGACTACACAACTAATTTTCACCATGTTAGTTTTTTTCCGAACCTCATTATGAAGCATGCCATCTACTCTTTTCATGCCTCAGCCAAAACAAAGAGTATCTCAGTTTAATATCTAGATAATTATATAATATATAATATATTAATTATATAGTTATATTGGAGTGCTGCTGGTAGGAAGGAAGACTCATTCTCCTGCTGCTCTTATTCCCATATGGGGTGGGGAGTGGGGGATGGGAGATGGGTTTGACTGCTAGGAAGAAGGAATGCTTCCCATCCCCCAACTTACATCATCAAAGGAGCGCTAGTAGTGTAACTGGAGACCCTTTGGGCTATATCTCATGTATGAATGGGCTATGTTGCTCTGCCCACTTTGCTCTTTAGTTGATACTAGACAACTGTATACAAAGGTATTGTATTTTGACCAGGTCCTTGTGCTTAGATTTGGCTGAATGAAGACATGTCAATAGGGTTCTCAAAACAAACCTTTTATGTTGGTAAAATATGCTCTGACTTAGGGTGAATAAGAAAAAAATTTTTTTTCTTGCACAATAATTCAATATCCTTCACAAACATTTGGGATAAACAGGAACTTTGTTGATATTTTCCTTAGTCACAAGTGCTCTTTAAGGCGTGTAATTAAAGTACTGAGCTTTATTCAGCATGTTAAGCACAGTAATGGAACATTAGGTCTGTATCTGATGCACAGAAAGGTGCTAGACATTCTAGTGAGAGAGTTTAGCTGGAACAAAAAAGCATGGCACAGGAAAGTGCATCAAAGTGTTGTTCCACAGCAGGCTCCTAGAGAAAGAGCACAGAGTGGTCAAGAGTTGTTGAGCTAGTTTGGGCTAAGATTTTTAAGGAAACTCAAATTCCATGTTAAAAAGCTTAGATTTCTCATGGGCAAAGAGGCTCAAAGGCTTGAGCAAATATATGGGAGTAGATGAAAGCATGAAAGATATACAAGGGCATTATTTTAAACCCAGAATCCTGGAAGTGTAGAACGTCCTTGGTCTGGACAGTAGGATAGGAATGGATTCTAGTGGTAATGTTTTTCTCTACCAGTCACTGTGGTATGTTCCTAGGGTTGAAATGGGATGTACATCTTTCTTTGTAAATGTTTACTGAGTAATTGGTAAACATATCAATAATTCTTAGCATTAATTTAATTTCTACTATGTCTCATAAATAATTACCAATCCTTACAATAGTGATGCAAGTTAGTCTTATATTTCCTTTATAGGTGAGGACACAGATACTCAGAGAAGGTAAAAAATGTTTCCAAGTTTCCAAAACAATGACTGTGACCTGATGTGGTCTAATGTGACTTCTGGGTAGAGTCTGATGATCAGTTTTGTCCATGCTGCCCGCAGTACAGAATTCCCTGAACCATCTATTTCTTGGATTGTTGATAAAAGGTATGGTGAGGGAAGTGAACTTGCATTATTACCTGATTTAACCTTCAGTATTTTATGATGATCAAATAGTATGGTGAATGTTCAGTTAAAAAATATTACAGTAAAACATACATGCTATTAGTCTCCCTCACTATGCACACACTTTTCTTGTTTTTCTTGTTACTTTCTGAATCAGTTCTGAAAGTCATTTGTGAGTGCCTTTAGTTACTCTGTTGTGGCTGCCTCAATATTCTGAATTCATTTAAAATGTATTTTTTATGTCATTTTGAATTTGAGAAAACCTAGAAGTTGCATGGCTCCAGACCCAGTCAATGAGGTAGATGTGAAAAGTCTACCTTTGTACGAGATGGTATTTAGGAGGAGCAGTCACCATATTTTTTTTATCATATCTCATAAGGACATAAAAGAGGTCTTCCAGAACTGCTTTGGAAAGTGGCAAAAATGATGAAATAAGTGTGTTTGAAAAAAGGGGATTTTGTGAGAAGAGGAATAATGGCAATCTGTCTTTTACTGTAATAAATATTTTTTAGCCTTAAACGTCACCATATCATATCTTTTGATCACACCTCGTGGGAATACACATTGGAAATGTTCAAGTCTGGACGGGACTGTAGTGAAAACCATACAGTTTAGGGTATAGTAGCGAGGCCAGCGATAGGGACACTGAGGAAACACATGTTGGGATCAAGACGAGACGCCTGGTCACACTCCTGTGTCTTCTGCAAGCTGGTAGTAGAAAGCGCCCTTGGCAGATGGTGTCAGACCAAACAGCATCTTTGGTTTGCAGCCAATCATTGAGAATCATAGAAAACACTGTTTTGTTAGGAATTCTATCTAGTCTTTTCCTAACAGACTTTTGAAATCAAATTTAGCTGCATGAAGAAATCACTCCCACAATTTTTGGATAACTACTGCAACCATAACAACTAATTAAAAAGGATAAACTGAATTTAAGAACATGTTAACTCTCTCTAAAAGATCCATGCCTTTTGTTAATTCTGGTCCTGTCTCTCAGGACTAATTTACCCTAAGGTAGAATCTTTTTGGTAATCCATTACTAATTGGTCATTATGCTCCTAGACTGCCACCTCCCACAGTTGGTCTTGTATGTCTATGCTCTGTTGTATCTTATTTTTATGACCACTTTTCTTTTTATAACTTTTTGTTTTTAAAATGAAAATTCAAAACACTCCTCTATTTTTTTTTAAAGTGGCATCTCATGAAAGCCACATGCTGTTTTCCACCACCTTACATGGGTGGTGATTTTGCTTGGTAGAAAAGCAACTTGCCCTTCCTTCCTGGATGGTGAGGTACTTTGCCAGTGACTGTCACCAAAGCAAAAAGTGAAAGGGTACTCCTACTCCTCTTTCTCTTGAAACTTGAAAAGTCAGGAATAAAGACTTCTGAACATTTTGGCATGACAAATGGGGGCAAAAGACATTTCAAAGTTGGTATACATGGTATACAGTTATTGATCAGGGAAAATTCATTCTTGTCTCAGATAAATAAAACTAAAGTATATGTATTTATGTATATAAAAACTATAAATACATTCAGAAATTTAGGAACAGACAAGGATTTTCTTCTGTCAAGGGAATGGAATAAGGCTATAAAATGAACAGTGTCAAAATATGTACAAATTCGGTGGCTCACATAAATCAATTTTTGATCTATGTACTTGGTTACAAGACATTCTCCATTTGGGAAGATTGTTGTAATCTTCTTGGTGGGTTAGGGATATATTTTTCCTGCACAATAATTCAATATCTCTCAGGGTAGTTTGAAATAAATGGGAACTTTGTTGACATTTTCTTCAGGTCGATGTAAAATTGTTCCTACTAAACATCGCTAGCTTCAGTAACTGAGAGATTTCCTTGGAAATTCTTGTCAGAGAGGGCTCTCTCTTGCTTTCAGAAATAATGTTTTCCTCTTGCACATGCTTTTGGAGGCACAGGTCAGCCTCTGGACTCCCAGGACCATCTCAAAGTTCAGCTCAGTCAACCTTAGGAAGGTCAGCGAATTACTGGGAGAGGCTGCTGGGAGACAGGGATTTCACCACAGCCCTAACTTGGGGGATTCAGTTTTAGTGGCAGCCAGCTCAGAGTTCCCTGGTAAGGTGCATCCATAATTAAAAATATTAAAATAAAAACATCTTTCTATGAAGAAGCATACTCTTCTTCCCAAATCTTAAGTTAACTTTCATCTTTGGAGTTCACAGAGTAGTAGAATATTCTCTTAAGATTCCACAGGTAGAAAGTGATTAAGATAATGTCATGAGAGGCTGAGACAGAAGGATTCCTGAAGCCCAGGAATGGTGAGAGCAGTGTGGACAACATAGGAAAAACCTTGGCTCAGTAAGTAAATTAATGAACAGACAAAAGAAAGAAAAGATGATGTTTTTGCTGCAAGATGTTTAAATCTGTGCTCTTTCCCCAACATATATGGTTTATGGATCTCGACAATCAGATCTTTGTATTCTGTCCATGTTAATAGCACACACATTGCTGGCAGTTTTCTGGAGTCACCCTGCAGGAGTGGGGACCAAGGGAGTGAAGCACATTAGTTCTATGAATTTCCCTGGAGCTACTGGGTGATGATGTGGAGGTCTTTGCACACCAGCCTGGCCTCAGTGTGATGGAGGCGCCACTCCTGGAGGCAGTGTGATAGAAATTCACATCTGTGGGTGACTGCACAACAGCATGTGCAGGAAAAGAAATAAAGAAATAACCGCAGGGGAGAAGAAACAGCAAACCGAAGACCAGAAATAAACCAAAGAATGAAAAAGGAATAGAAAGGGTGATAAAGTAGGTGTGGTCACAGAGCTTGGGGACCTCCATTATGGTTTCAGTTCTGTCACTGATGCTGTGTGACTTGGGGTGAAGCACTGAACTGCTCCAGGTCTCAGTTTCCCCTCAGGCATGTTTTGACTATATGATTCATGGAATACTTTATAATTCTAGCATTCTAGGGTTCCATTTCCTCTGTGCTCCTATTGTGACTTTCAAGGTGTTGATATTTTTCATCATTTCCCTTTTCTGTTAGTATACATAATAATTCGACACTCATTGTGGGGAATTGGTACATACACATATCACAGGTTGATCTTGTTTATTTTCTGTCTTCCCCAGATTCCCTTCCCAACTCCACATGGTCTATCTCTGTTTCCTGTCATCCATCTTTTATTTTGTTTTTTAAATTTATCATAGCAAAATACAGCTGTGTCTTGATTTTGATGACATATTGTAATGATTTAGCAAGAATATTAGTTAAAAAGTAGCCAAGAGGACTTAAAATACACAAAATTCCTCAGTCTTACAAACACATATGCCAGTTCCCAGCTTCTTGATTAGTGAAACCAGAGGAAAACAACGCAACCTGCCCAGAAAAATCCTTTCTGTGCCAATCATACAAAGTGGTTAGAAAATACCCCAAAATGCAAGGCTATATTAATACCTACTACATATTTTCAGTGATTACTTCATGAATATTCTAATGTAAATAAGACATTTTCCTTTATTAAAACTAGTAGAAAGAAATTATTGGCATAATCCAAAACTTCTGTGAAAACCTCAGTTGCTATTACCTACTGAGCCATGATATGGAAAAGAACAAAACAAGTAAAATACAAGTAAGTTCATGGGAATAACCAAGAACATTTACATTAATAAACAAAAATCAATTCATCTAGGCAAGGTACAAGCTAAAGATTAGTTTTCATATAGTCACTCCTTCTCAGGTGTTTTGAGTTTTTTTAAATTAGTAAGAGAGCGTATGTTAATGGGTAGACTGAGCAGGAGTCTGGAAGTCAGGAGAATTTGGGTTGTAGATTGCATTCTCTCATTGTTTTTCTCCGTGACTCTCAGCACTCTCAATCCATGTTTGTTAAAAGTAAAGATAAAAAGCTGGGAGTTGAGATCAGTGGTAGAACACTTGTTTCACATGTATAAGATCCTGGGTTTGATCTCCAGCACTATGAAAAAATAAACTAGATGGGAGTAGTGATACTGATATAACCCATATGAAATTACATTTTGGATTTGAAAGAGCTAAAATCTATGCTTTTCTAGAAAACATAAAAGATTATTTCTATTTGATTTAAGCTTTTGGCCAAAGTATTATCCATAAGTACGTATAAAAGTACTGCAAGAGCTGGCACATTGGTATGTACCTGTAATCTTAGTTATTCAGGAGGCTGAGACAAGAGCATTGGGAGTTTGAGGCCAGCCTACATAGCATAGCAAGATTCCCTTCCACCAAAAAAAAAAAAAAAAAAAAAAAAAAAAAAGGTGTTTTATGTTTCCTGGTGCCACTGATGAACTTCAGCTCTGCTTATGATCTTTTAGTGTGTAGACTACGCTCTTTGCCTCCAAGTCTCCCTCCTCACCTATGCCTTGTCACCCCACAGTAAGGCTAGAGGTCGGGTAAAAAGTAGGAAGTCATGGATTGGAAAATCCCTGGAGACTCAGAAGCAAAATTGTGGGTAAGGGCATGAATGTTATTCCAAGTGTAATCTTCAGGCAGTAGGGAATAAGAACAAATATAAAGTCATGTGATGATGCTTATATAACCTCATCAGTCCAGTCATCTTTTTTCATTTAAGTAGTAGTAGAGTTGAAAACCAGAGCCCTGCCCTTCTGGGCTGTTCCTCAGTTACTTCTGATTCTTCTCTCCCCAGCAAAGAGCCAGAGGGCAGTCTAAGCTTGTGGGCTGTGGCACCTACAAAGGTGAGAGGGGAAACTTTCGATGGATTGTCACTAAGGGAGCCATGTACCTCACTTCTGTATCCTCAGACCTTCAATTTGCTACAAAGCCTTCACAGCATTTAGCACATGTCATAGAATCTCGCAACATTCTTTCTTATCTCAATTACCATATCATATTTGAAAGTAAGAAGCTGTTGATTTTCACCCATTATAAAATATAACTTTTTGAACTGGGCGGGGTGGCACACACCTTTAATCCCAGCACTTGGGAGGCTGAGGTAGGAGGAGTGTTGTAAGTTCAAGGCCGGCTTGGGCTACAACTCGAGCACAAGGCCGGTCTGAGCTGCATAGTGTGACCCTGCCTCAAAAAACTAGGGCTGGGAGTTTGGCTCAGTGGCTTAAGCACCTGTCTGGCAGGCATGAGGCTGTGAGTTCAATCCCCAGTGCCACAAAAAATAAATAAATAAATAAATAAATTGTAACTTTTTGGGTAAGATTGACCTCTCTCAAATGTGAGCTAACAAATTCCACTGTCGTGGCCTTAAGATCAGAAGTTTATGAAAGTTTCTCTCAGTTGATCAAATTTCTCATTATGTGAAGGAGTACAAGTAATTTCATATATCAATCCATGGAACTCATGGTTTTTCTTGTAGGCATGTAAAGTCCACTTATAAGATCAAACGTGTAAAGGCATATCCACGTGATTTTTTTCCACATCATGAAGAATCTGGTTTCTGGTTAATTGCAGCAGTAGTCTCAAAGCTCTTTATAGAATCTTTTGCAAGTTGTATCAGTAATGGTGGTCTTTTATTAATAATGCATAACAACAGCTCTCATTAAAACATCAGTTAAATGATTAGAAAAATGACTAGAGTTGTGGTTAGAAAATGGGCTTGTAAACATCAATATTACTGAAGTAATTTATCCTTCCCCCATAAACAGAAATAAATATAATGACTGATTAAGACTTAGTAAAGTTCTGCCACAATTACATAATTGCAGACTGGGGTTTTCATTTGTAGGAGAATCCTTAGTGATGTTGTATGATGCAGCATCCCCAGAGAAAAAACAAAAAGCAAAGGGGTTATTTTCATGATGTTCCTTTTTTTTTTTTTCTCCCTCCCAGCTTTAGTTACCATCAGTAGCAGAAATGTGAGCCTGGGGGTTGTTTTCTAGTCCTGGTTTTGTTGAGCAGTGCCAGGTGACCCCATGATCATGGCCTTGAGGCTCAGTTTCTCAAAAATGTGACATGGGAAGGATTACAGCAACAGGGTAGAACTTTCATTTAGATTGCAAGGTAAAACTTCTTTTGATGCTTTGTGAATCTCTTTCAAAACACTCGCCTAATAATTCTTAGCGAAGAAGCCCTAAAGCCACACCCTTTTTTCTTGTACTCACCCCTCTTTTCCCAGCTTCCCACTTCTGTCTGGTGGATCCTACCCTTTTCAGATGCCAAGTGCTTAAATTGTTTTCTTAAGCACAAGGAGGCCTCTTGTGCACATTCAGGCTTAGTGTGTCCTCATTCAACTGGTACTCTGTTCCCTTTGTATATTCCAAAGGATAGTTGAAGATACACATGCTGAATAAATTCATTATAAGTTACTAAATGTTGGTGACAAGTTTATGTCACCTCTTCATTTTCTCTTTCATTTCCTTTTTTCCCCCACTTCCTATGTAAGTATATTGTACTGACTTTTAAATACGCTAAAACTATAAAACAATTAAAACAAGGTGGAAGGCCATTAGTCAAGTGATGTAAGATGGAGAAAGTATATATGAAAATCTCAGCTAGGGAAGCTACTGAAATCCATAGTGAAATTTTTTAAACACTGAATTTCCAAGCAGACAAGGGAAGGGAAACTAGTAAGAAAGTATTCAGAAGAGACAAACTTTCTCTAAATCTTGTTTAAGAAAAAATTTGTCATAAGTGTATTTTAGATATATAATAAGAAGGAGGTATTATTTACCTTCAGTGCGGGTTATTTTTTAAAGTGAGATACAGTCTTCATACAGGCATCTTAAAAAATATTAAACATTAATAAATTAAAAGCTGACCTCACTTATACAGGGACTTCTGGGATATTTACATTTTTAAAGTGAACTTTGACCTTAATCCTGCGATTACCTACTAAATCAATATCTAGAGTGTTAGGGTATTAAGATTCATTTTGTAAGCAGGAATCTTCACCACAATAACAGTTCCGCACTTGCTTGGGTTGTATGAGTGTATTTTCCCGCTCTTGGGTGCAGTATGCCTTTTGTGTGTTTCATATTCCTGTCTAGTTTTTGGAATGGGGACTCAGAAATGGAGATAGAACCTTGGAGAAAATGGCCCGGAAATCATCCAAACCAAGTTGGAGCTATTATTTTAATTTCCTTTGGAAGGAGAACTCCTCAAAATTATGTCCCACATAACCTTTCAAACATATTTTTAAAGAAACTTCATTAATCATTATGTGGCAGTTTCCTAGCCCTAGTCCCAGAGGTCTGGTAAGCTTTAAATCCCTAGTGACACCTGCTGGGCAGACCTCGGCTCTCTGCGCAGTCTTTCCATCAGCCCGCCTCTTCTTTAACATGCAAAGCTGCAGACCGGGAGGTGAGGGCTGGTTACCACCTCCTCAGCTCGCAGCGTCTGCTCCTCGTTCCCGCAGGTGACCTCTGCCGGTGCCGCGGTGTGCTAAAGTCCCCTTTCACTCTTTCAGGGAGAGATGATTCCCAACCTGTCTAGGCCCCAGGAAACAAACAAGGCTGCATGAAAGTGATGGAGGCTGGGAAGGAGTGAGCAAAGGAGAAGGGGAGAGAGAGAGAGAGGGAAGGAGGGAGAGAGAGAGAGAGAGAGAGAGAGAGAGAGAGAGAGAGAGAGAGAGAGAGAATCTTCAACAGTATAGGCCCCCACCCCAGTCCCAAGTTACTAAAGCTTCTTCTTTGTCTGAAAACTCAGAGGTGAAAGATGCTACTTGAGCCGTATGTTTTGTTCAAGCATAAACCAAATTATGCTATACTTGCTTATATCTGAACATATTGGTTTATCTTACATAGACTTTAATTGATGCAAACTTGAACTTCAGTATGTTAGATTTTCAGGGAAAACACCAGCCCTGTAATTTAGATTGCTATGTTTTTCTTTAAACAAAGCAAAAAGAAGCAAGGCAATTACTTCCTGCTTCAGTTTATTTCTTCCATATTCACCAACCATTACAAAAATAATGTTTAACCTCTTGGAGTGTGACCTCTTCTGTCCTTTACTGTCCAATCACAAGATTTCTTTCTGAGCCAACATCTGCATCCTTGGACAGATCAACTTGTGTGCAAAGTCCATGTTAGCTGATCAAGCATGGCTTTGTTTGCACTTATTCATTGCTCATCCAGCACTGTGTAAGTGGTTTTGCATATTAACTAAGTGCACAGTAACCTTCCTTTACCTCCTGAAAGCCCCACCCCCTCCCACCAGGCGGGGGAAATCAACACTGTTACTTACTGAGGAAGCTGCCAAGAGGTTGCCATGGCAACTGTTCTGCTTTCAGCAGCTACTTTTCTGGTTTGAAGGGGAGGGGGTAGGAAACACACACACACACACACACACACACACACACACATACACACACCAAACCTAAGGAGAACTACGCAGCTTTCTGATCAGAGTTCAGATAGAGAAGGTCACAGTAATTTGCGGGCACTGACTGAAATAAACCAATGGATTTGAGAGTTACCACATATGGAGAAAATAGACTAAAAAGCTAAGGACAGTGGACGGTCAAGAATTAAATTATTTGGTAGTGGTCTTAAAGTGAAGCATTTCAAATTTATATCGGCTTGTGTCGTGTTGGATTCTATTTTGGGTCTTTTTGTTTTCATTCCCAGCCAAACAAAGATAGTGAGTTTTGTGGGATTCCAAAGGGCAGAGAAGCAATGCAAGAGGGTGAAACAGCCCCAGAAGAGAATCTCACATCTGAAAGTCATTTTCCAAAACTTCATTCAGTACAAGAACAATGCAGCATTCAAGCATGAGGAGTTGGAACTGTGTGCGGTGCCAGGTCAAATCACAACCTCCGGCTCCATTCAGCAGGATGGCTTGCCAAGGTGGGTCAGGGTGCAGTCTGATTTCCAAGGAAGGGATGGGGCTGGGCAGGCAGAGGTGCAAGGAGTCAACAAAGGACAGTCAAGAAACCTCAAACTGGTAGCTTTTGGTAATATACAGAGAGCTGTGCAAAATGTAGCTCTGGATACCTAGATTTCAGCAGCTATGAAAGAAATAGCGAGTAGCTCGTGGTGACTCTTGAAAGAACACAGGAATGGTAACCACACGACCAGGTCAGTGGCACCAGTGACTTGGATCCTATGCCTCTTCCTTCCTGGCTATCTGCCAGTCTTCCCAATAAACCCTTGCTCTCAGCTGGCCCAAAGGCTTCTCAGTGCTCCTCTGCAGTCAACCTTCTCTTTCATCCCTGATTCCATTTAAGAAATAGCAGCAATAGTGGGCATGGTAGTGTACGCCTGCAATCCCAGCACTCAGGAGGCCATGGATCACTGTGATTCCGAGACCATCCTCGGCTACAAAGTGAGTTCAAGGCCAGCCTGAACTACATATGGAGACTCTGTATGAAAAAGAGAAAAACAAAAACAAAAACAAAGGCAAAAACAAAAAAGGAAAGAAAAGAAAAGAAAAAGCGAGTGGTGGTAGTATAGTGCTATAAACCATCTTCATAGAAGTTACTAGTTTCTGAGTCTTTCCAGTTATGTTCAGAACCCGACAGCAACTCCACCCAGATGCATTTAAATTTGTTGTGGAGAAGTCAGACATAAAGAGATGTCAATGTAATGTTGTTCCAGTGACATGGTCATTAGCATTTAGTGACATGGTTATCGATACCCTAGTGGAGTAGTTAGGAAAGCACTAAGTTCTCAGGGGTCAGTATGTCTTTAAGGAGGTATCTTTGCAATCATGCACTAAGACATCCTGAGTTTGAACCAAAAACATATCGTTCGCTGCCCACAGGAACTTGTTTCTGATGGGAGATACAACCATGTTTGCCTAATCCTGTATTGAGGCAGATAATAGGTTTACAGTCAACTTTCAGTAGACTTTAGTCACTTGCATTGTAAGAATATTTGACTCTAACAATTAGTTTTGAGGTCATAAGGAAGAGGTAAAATAACTAAGAGTTAAAGACAGAGGAGGCTCTCCACGGGTCACCTACACAGTTGGAAGCCCTGGTTTACGTAACACGATATCAGTGTACAGAATGGCGGTAAATGTGATTAAATTATCTCATCAGCCTCGTACCCCTGAGTATTTCTACAATGCCAGAAAACCATCCGTTAATCTGACCCTCTGCTTGACCCCTGACAGCACAGGCTAGGGGTATTAGTATGCAGAGAAACTCCCCCCTCAAACGGCCGATTGGAAGGATACCAAGTTTAGCCTCTGCAGCCGGAGACCAGGAATGCAACATGAAGAAATAATAAGGGAGAAAGAATGAAAGTGAAGAGCAAAATTCAGAAATTTGTTTTAACTCTGCCACAGATTCTTTTCCATTTCTTTCCACTGACCTGATCTAATTTCAGCAGCTATTATCCCTGTGAAACACTGCCACAGCTGAATTTATTTTTATTTTGCCTGCTCAAAGGCAATGTAAAGCGAATTTGAGAGCACATCACCTTCAGGGAAAAGACTGCAGCGTATTACTCACCACCTCCCTCCTCCCCTCTGCGTGAAAGGTTAATTTGAATAAGGCTGCTGTTTCCACAAATAGAACAGTAACCGCACACAAAGAAGCCACCAATGAGAATGGTTTGAAATGATGTCATACTTATACCTGCTTCTTATTATTTGCTGTGTTCCTTGGATCTCACATTTTATTGGTTAAAAGCCCTGTCATTCTGAGTACTTCTGGAGAGTTTTAGGCAATGCAGTTTCTTTATGCACCCCAATTTTTTTCAGTTTCTGCATTTCAAGCATATAGATCATTTTAAACATTTCTTTACCTGACAACAAATAGGACAACCTTTAAAATCTGTACCTGACTTACATGCTCTCTCATTCCAGTACCATTTGCAGGGCAAAACAGCATAAGAGAAATCAGATTTTTGTTTTAAAAAGAAAACAATACTTGAACAGAACTTTTATTGAATTGCTCATAGAAAGAGCATGCTTAGTTTAATATTGTCCAATGGGTCTAATGGAAAACAAACTGATTCCATTTATTCTCCAAATTACTGTCCCATGAAGCAAGGGCTTTCTTAACAAGAACTGGATCTGTGTTTTACTAGGTTGTAGGATAGAGGGCATTGGAGGACGGGAGACCATCCCATCTACTTTTGTCCTAAATGTGTTTTTTTTTTAAATCAATTAGGTTTTTGTGTTATTAAAATGTGTGCCTTGGTTCTCTCAAATTCTTGGGCTTTTCCAGGGAAACTCCTGCCTACAGGTTTGAAAATCACATTCTCTTGTAGTGAAGGTGACCATTAAATAAATCAGTTGTGCATGCGTCAGGAATCAGCCAAGTCACTGGAAGACTCAAAGAAATACTCTGGTGGGCATGAGATGCAGGTGTGGGTGGAGGCCAAAAGGAAACATCGGTGCTCAGAGAGTCTCCTAGTCGGTGGTGGTGAGGTAGGCTCTGGGCCAAGTCAGCTCTTCAGAGGCACTGATGACAAAGTCAAGCTGTCCACAATCAGTTGGTGGAGCAGAACGTGCATAGGGAAGGTTAATCCATTTTACAGCCAGGACAGTGCATTAAATGCTCTGGCGAGAAGGGCAGGACATTAAGGGGATAGTCAGATTTTAATGAGCAGAGAGAAACTGGAAGTGTTCTTGTGCAAGAGAACAAAACGAGAAAGGATAAAGATGCATGGCCTCACTGGATATATGTGTTTTGAGAGAACTTTAGAAAGGCAGGTGCACAGATTAGCAGAGACTATGTAAAGTAGGAAGAAGTAGACAGTAACAAATATTTTGAACACCTACATCTCCCAATCAGCAGCTAACATCAAGTGGTTTTGAAATTGAAGACTTCTCAGCTGTATATCATGGCTTATTGTCTGGAGGCCCTGATGAGGGAATAGCTACATAGTATCACAATTTGGTTATTTTATACTTTAAGTAAACACTTCTATAAAATTATTATAGTCTTTGAACATTCAATAAATCCCTTACTCTGTCAAGAGCATGAAAAATAAGAGCAAAAACAAAATACAATTGTGATAAAGAATAGAAAATAGGATTTGACTATTCTGTTGAATTGGGAAGGATTGAGAGCTACATGGACTATACTTTATTTGAACTTTACAATATTTCTACTACTATTTTGAGTTGAAAGATTTGTGTATAGTAACAGGTGAGTGTAATATCTGGTGTTAGACAGGCTGGGTTCAAATCCCAGTCATTTGGTAGCTATAACCTTGGTCGTGTTAAGTAATCTCCATAAGTATTAGTTTTCTTGAAGGACATTGGGAATATTGTGAAGATTAGAATGAATAATGGTTATATATATATATATATATATATATATATATATATGTTAGTATCATGCTTATCTCAGTAAATGAAGGATCTTTTCTGTTCACTGTTTTCATATTACTATGACCCCTTTAGGTTCTAGTACATGATCTGGCTCTTGCTTGACCATTTCCTCTTCTTCTCTTTTGTTCTATCACTGTCATATTGACTTTTCCCTAGTGTGCTTATGCCAGAGGACTTGGCCTTTGTAGTTTCTTCTGCATGGAACTGTTCACCTTTGAAGTCTACCTTTATCACTTTGTCAAGTTTTAACTCAAATAACAACTCGAAGAAATCCATCTGCATCACCTGTCCAAAACAGTTTCCCTTGTGCTCTTTACCATTACTCCATATTATACTCCTTTAATTGTCACTCATCACGACTTGGCATTACTTTATGATAGTATTTTTTATTATCTGTTTTGCTCAATTTAATGTTAGGTCCACACGAACAGGGACTCTGTTTGCTTCTGTGTTCCAGAACTTAGAAAAGTGATTGGATATAGAAAATTCTCAAAAACAATTGTTAACGAATTGTGATGATGAGTATTCTGGGAATCAGTGGTTCAGGACAGTGGTAACACACTCATGTGAGCACGATGACCAAAGAGGGCATCTTGAACACCAGGTCTAGAGGGATTTCAGGCAAGGCTTTGGTGAGGATTATTAGCTGCTGTACCCTTTCTGAGGTCTATCATTTTTCCCCTTCTTGGCTTTTCCAAATATACTTATGTTACTTCTGGTTCTTATGATATGCTGAGTACAATCTAGGGATTGGAATCAACACCAAATGGAGAGAAGAAGGGTAATGCAGGAATAATAGCAAATTTAATGACTTATGACACTTTTACCATTACACATACCTACAAACACATGATATTCTTTGAGTCAGGTGAAGGTTCAAAGGATATTTTAAGATCTTTCTGTGCCTGTCCCTTTCTCAATCAATCATGATGATACAATAGACACTTTTGGATTTTATGTCCCCAACACCTGAAGGACAATATAAAATGGCATAGAGCTTATGTAAGCATCATTCCTGCTGACATTCCAAATGAGCACTTCAAATGCTACCTAATCATTTGGATACAGCTTGGATTTGACATTCTTCTATAAAATACTACATTTGAAGGATTATCTGACTTTAACACCTCAGTCAAGTCAGGATACGTGACTACTTCTAGAAACCTCGTACCATAGCAAAAGTAAAATGAAACAGAACCATTGCTAACCAGAATGCTTTTGAAATCTTGTAAATTGATGGTACAGATATTGTGGGCAGAACACATTTTTAAAGATAACCGATTGTCCTTTCATACCTTTCTTTTCCAAGCCAGTTTTAGTTCTCGTATGTTAGTACTTATACTTTAAAGTTAATGCAGTCACCCACAAATCATAGGGCTCTTGTTAAAACACAGAATGTTTCAGAATGCCTAGAGTTCCTCAGAGGATACTGTATTTCCAACAAATTTCCAAGCAAAGCCTTGTTCTGGTCTGTGGATCGTCCTCAGGAGTGGTACAGGTGTAGATGACACATTGGCTCCTGTTCGGTTGTGCTGTTCCAGGTTAGCATAAAGATTCTGAGGTCTGTCTCTGTCTCTCTCTGTCTGTTTGTCTGTCTGTCTGTCTCTCTCTTTCTCTGTCTCCTGTCTTTCTCTTGTCCCACTCATACATTGTATGGTATCAAGGTAGAGAGATTTTATTCAGAGGTCGATTCACATCCACCTGGTAACCAAGCCTTTTTGAGTCTTTCTAGGAAATTTTTCTCTTCCCTGCCTCCCCCAGGAGCTGCCTCAGCTGGGGCTTTCTTCCTCTTTCCTTGCAAAGTTGCAATAACCTTGACCTTATCTCTGAAGCTCCAGCCTGACCTCCCTCTGATTCATCATCTTATAATTCTATCACTTTATTTTCTGTTCAAAAACCTTTTTTATGAGGTCATTTCCTTGATTAAAGCCCCCTGCTCATTCTTCTCTCTTAAAGTAGAGATTGACACAGACTCTATGGTCTGAAAAACTGATGCAACCTAAACTTCTCTGATTTATTCCTATGTAACTTGCACACACTGCTTAACTTCTGAGAGGCATGCCTCCCTCATCTACAAAGCGGAGATGCTGCTACTTATTTTGTAGTATCTTCATATGATTCAGTGAAAAAGCCGAACTAGATAACCTAGCCCTGTGTCAACCATGTAGATGTTTAATAGCTTAATTTCTCTCCCACCCAGTTTCTTTCCAGTCTGACCAACCTCAGCTTCATCTTCTTGTATAGACACTCTTTCTTCTTGGCCTCACTTCCTGCCCTAAAGGCCACAGGTTTATTTTGTTATATTTTTAATCTTATTTTTTGGTTTATCTACTGAGATCTTTCTTACTCTTACATTTCTGACATATCTCCTTGGATTTGTTGCCTTCCCTAGGAAACTCATGTCTTCATATTTAGCAGAATTTGGCACTCATTTCTCATTCTCCTCAACCACTGTGATCACACCTATCCCAGAACATCCTTGGCACAAGGTATGCTTATGGTAAGTGTTGTGTGAAGGGGTGCTTGTGACTGTGGTCCCAACTTGACTCAGTGGCACGATGTTTCCCTTATTTTTCAGTTCTCATGCCTCCAGCGTTTAATAAAGAACAGAATCAATATGGTACATCATTTAAAGAAATTGGTGCTTGTATATTATATTCCACAAACCATATACGGAGACAAATAATTCTGAAAGCATTCTTGGACAAAAGCACTCCTAAACCTATTAAGCATTCCTGGCATCTTAGAGAATGAATCCCCGTTTTCTGGCATATTTTAATTGTTTTTTAGGATTCATTTTAAATGCTTTCCATACACTGTCTCATCTGATTTCCCCAGCTATCCTTTATTGTAGGCACTGCAATACCCATTTCACAGATTGGGAAACTGGTGTTCAGAGACATCAGACAGCATGGTTAAAATTTATACTTGTTACACCAGTGATTTGGACATACATTTTCCTACACCAACATTTATCTTCTATCCTGTACTATCTTAGACAATGTTCTGCCATAGCTTGGTTTGTTTCTTAAATATAGATGAGAAGCACAGATGGAGATCTTTACTACAGGAGAATTTGTGAGGCAGATAAAAAGGATCTCTGCGAGTCACATATTTAAATGGTTTGGAGATAGTTGTTATTAGGTAGATAAAACATAACTCTGAAGTAAAAAATGTTAAATCTGAACAACTTGTAAATCCTTTCACTTATTTATTTTGAAGAAGGCATGAAGCAGTCTTGCTCCCATTGGAAAGCTATGTTAATGATTGCCTTTTGACTTCGAAAAGTACTTTTCATTTTACCCATACAATAGTTTCACAGGAGATCCCTACTTGAGTAATTTTCTTGATCAAATCATCTAAGAGAGCTCACTTCTCTGGTCTCAAAGGAATCAATCTAAAACCCAGGTACATAACACAAGCTGCTATTTGCTTATCCTGTCCAGGAAACTGCTGTTTGTAACTGACTCCCTAAGCATTTTCAGTGGAGAATTCCCATTTATTAAAGCCTAGTGATATAGAGAGTAATTATATAGTTAATTGTATGTGTAATTAACGGCAAATCTGTAGCTTCATGAGCACTTATGATACCAAATATGTTTGAAATGTCCTCTTGTTAAACCAACTGCAAACTGCTAGAAATATTCTCAGGGCAAATCTAGGAATACATGGTAGAAATCATTCATTCATTCATTTATTTACATTTATTTATTAACCTTTTGGAAACCTCTCAAACCTAGAAATACTTGGCATTCTAGCAGCTTTATTTACAGGATTTTAAAAAATCTGTTGAACACATTGAGGTTCGGTATTTGCCAAAATATTTGGAAACAGGAAACTGATCTCTAGGAATAGCTTAATGCCTAGACAGGATTTCTCCAAATGTATTTTCTGTAGCACTAATTCCATGAGCTATTTAGAGATGACAAATGAGAAAATACAGAGTTTAAGGCCAACTACACAGAGAAACACTGAGTTTATTTTCTACTGGACTCCTTGGAATCTTTAATACGTCATTGTGTATTATAATTCTTCCAGGACAGTGGTACTTGTTGCTTAAATAGCTGTATTTTCAATTTGCTTTGTTAAGAGAGTTTCTCAAAATTAGTAATCTGAAGGGTTGGAAATGCACACCCAAAGTAGGCACTGTGAAGCTGTGAGACAGATTTTGTTTAGTTGGGGCTAACATCCTTCTCACTAGTATATGACCATTATAGCAACTTTGTGTAGACCGAATGTCTGCAGTGATACAAAAAGGAATTCTACCTAAGAACACAAGGAGACAGACAAATAAAACCCTGTTTTAACCTGTGCTATAAAGGGATTTCTGTAATTATAAAGATAGAAAATTTAAGAATCAAAGCACTCCATGCAGCACCTTAAACACATTTTAAGTTGAGTGAATTCATTTGGGCAAGTTCTGCATTTTATATTTTCTTCACAGTATTGTTGAGAAAACTGTTAATTTTTGAGAAATGTCAGGATAAATATTGATGAGAATGAAATAATTTAAATTTCATGTAATCAAGCATTTATGATATTTTAGAAGTCAGGTTATCAAGGTGTGTGTGTCTCATTGTTCCTTGTAAGCACCTTGTCTTAGTTACTTTTCGCTTGTTGCCAAGACAAAATACCTGACACCCAAAACTAGGGAAGGAAAGGTTTATTCTTACAGTTTCTCAGGAGTTTCAGTCCATACTTAAGTTGGCTCCAAGATAGCGTGGCATGACGGGGCTACAGTTTATGGCGGCTGCAAGCTGCAACCCGCAAGCTGCACTGGCGAGGAGAGAGAGACAGAAGCGGAAGCAGAAGCGCAAGAGGAAGACCCACCTTCCCTTACGCTGTATGTCAGCTCCACCCCTGGGCGGGCACAGCGCTCACATTGTCAATCAACAAACCAATAATAAGCCAATAACTCAGCCCCATCAAAATTATATGAGGACTTGGGGGTACACTGCATAACCAGTACACACCTCTACAGTCTAGCCAAAAGAAATGAAACTAAACATGTTCTACTGTTGTAACAGAGTCAATGGAGAAGATTGTAAAACGTTTAACTTGAAGTTCCAGTTTTGCCATATTACTAATAAAAGTGAACCCTCTCACTACAGATTCCAAGTAGTTTGGTAGCATCCAAATGCTTTTCTAAGAAGTTTACCTGAAATACATTGGGAACAATACATTGTGTGACCAAGAAAAGAAAATGACATGGTTGCAAATGTGCATATCACTGTAAATTGTAAAGTTAAGCAGATGTCAGCCTTTTCTTCCTTGTTTGGTAAGGGAAAGTTTGCTCCATTAGAGATGACTCCCAGAACTAATAATTTAATTCCTCAGTTGTAATAGCTATATTTCAAATTCTCAATAGCTACATGTGGCTAGCAGTTTCTATATTGGACAGTGCCAATAAAGAACAGTTCTGTCATTGCAGAAAGTTCTATTGTGCAGCAAGGTTTATATACAGATTTCAGGCCCATGTGGAAGATAGAAGTAGAAAAAAAGAAAAAAGACTAAAATGGAAGGTTTTATCAGCAAGTGTTAGTTAAATTACAGAAGATGAAGAAATATAATGTCTGAATTCTTTGAAAGTTTAGAACTCCATAAAAAGAGTGCTATGTTTAAGAATAAAAAAGTGTAAAAGATGCAGAAACATAGAGACTAATAAGTTAACTTTAAGCTTGGTATTGAATGTATTTCTGCTACTCATCTTAATAATGTTAAGGAAGAGAACAGGGCAATTTGTTTTGTAACACATCTTTGACTGATTGATATTAGGAATTTCTGTGTTTAAATGGCTTAAAAGGAATTCAGTTCCATGAGTTCACTGTATTTGTCCAAGGATTAGAGCTGGAGCACCCTCCAAGAGCTGAATTCTCATCAGAGAAAGAAGAGGCAGTGTAGTGGGTAAGGGTGAGAGAATGGCCAAGCGAAGTTAGAGAAATTAGTTGGGAACTAACAGTGCAGTTTAAGGGGCTGTGAAAATGTGAATGGGAGTGGGGAAAATATTAGTTTCAGCTACACTGGAAAAACAGTGTGAAATTTCTTCTAAAATTTAAAAATAAAGCTACTATATCATCTTGCAACTTCACTAGTGGGTATATATCCAAAGAAAATGAAATCAGTATGATGAAAAGAAGTCTGTATTATTATGTATATTGTAGCACTATTCATGAAAACCAAGATAAGGTGATAACCCAAGTGCCCATCAAAGGATGAATAAATAAGGAAAATGTGGTAAAAATACACAGTAGAACACTATTCAACCATATAAAAGGATGCAGCAGCAAAATGAACTTGTGGAACTTTACACTATGTAAGATAATCTAGGAACATGAAGACAAATAGCACATGATCTCACTCATATGCAGAATCTGAAGAAGTTGATTTTAAGATGGGGGTACAACTCAGCAATGAGCAGGTATACATAATGCTCTGGGTTTTACTCCTAGAAACACACACACGTGTGCACATACACATGTATGCACGCACACACAGTTGCCCTCCTAATAGAAGAAGGTAGGATAGTGACTACAACAGGGTGGGTGGGAGGGCAGGATAGGGAGAAATTAATCAACGGATACAGAGTTACAGTTAGATAAAAGGAATAATTTTTGATGCTATATGGCATAGAGGGTGACTGTGGTTAACAATATTGTGTTGAATATTTCAAAATAGCTAGGAAAGAAATTTTGAATGTTGTAACCACAAAGAAATGATAAATATTCAAAGTGATGGGTATGCTGGATATACTCATTTGATTATTACATAATGTATACATTTATTAATGTATCACACTGTAACCAGTGCACAATACAATTATTATTGTGTACCAATTACAAAAATGATAAGGTAGAAGCTTGTAGTGCTGGATCCAAGAGAAAAACAGGTTAAAACCAATCAAGTGAATGATCAGATGAGAGTTTGTTGGAAAGTTCACTAAGCACTATTTTTGGGGAAATAAGAGAAAAAGGCAGTTTATAAAATAATAAAGGGTATATAATAAGAAAGGATTATATTGGAAAAGTGTATCTCACATCAGGGACATAACTTTAAATATGAAATGTATACAATTTTAAACATGGAAAACACTTTAGATTTATACTTTAATGTTAAATATGTCAAATTAAGACTGAAGATATAGTGGCCACCATCCGGACTCTCCCACAGGTAATCATCACAGGTGGGGAGAAGCAGTCACCCAAACCCCCATGCACACAGGCTGCCCCTGGGACTCTTCTGCAGGTAGCCAGCATGGGCCAGGAGAACCAGCCAACCATGCCTTGGAGAAGCTGGGAGTGTTTGGAGAAGACTGCCCTGCATCCCACTGCCTCCCAGGGAACTTGAGTTAGGAGGAGCCCAGGTGCCTGACCCATCCCCCTACACTGTGGATGGGTAGCCAACATGGGAAGCACCTGGGGCCCCAAAATCCACTCATCCAGAGGAGCTCAAGAAAATGTCAAGACAAAGGAACAAAAGGCAATCTCTGGCCTCCAGCCCAAACAGAACAAGTTCGGGAGATATGGACATCGAAGAAAGTGGAAATCACACATCTGAAATTTCTGGGATAATGGCAACTGAAGTAAAGAAACTACTTCATGAAGGTGTAAAACAAATCAGATCAGAAATAGTATCTCAGGTAAAAGAAGAAACAGAAAACATGATAAAAGTGTTTCTGAGTGCATTTATAGAAGACATAGATTAAAAAAAAGAGAAGCATAAGAGAATGAGAGAAACCTTGAATAAAAAAATATAGAGAAGAATTGGAATGCATGAAAAAGACTCAAAGAGATCTCCAGGAAATTAAATATTCCATTGAAAGCTGGCAAAACTGCTTGAAAAACCTGAAGACAGACTTTCAGACTTTGAAGACAGGATGGCAGCTAGCAATCACAAAAGGAACAATCTCTTAAAAATAACAAGGAACCAGGAAGTAACAATTCTATGGCTGTAAGATTGTGCAAAGAAAAATAATTAAAGAGTGATAGGTGTCAGTGAAAAAACAGCAGTCAATACAAATGACATAAAGAGACTATTTACAGAAATAATAGCAGAGAACTTCCCAGGAAAAGTACCTGACATAGAAGTAAGTGAGGTGTGTAGAACTCCAGCTAGCCATACTTAAAATAAATTTACTTCCAGACATATAGTAGATTCTAGAAATTCAGCACAAGAGCAGAATATTAAAGACTGTTAGAGAAAAGAAACAGATCACCTATAAAGGAAAACCCATCAGAATCATGACAGACTTAGTACAAACCATCAAGTCAAGAAGAGCTTGGAGTGAAGTATTTCAAGTTCTGAAAGAAAACAACTTCCAACCCAGATTGGTGTACTCTTCAAAACTATCTTTCAAAATTAATGGAGAAATAAGAAACTTCCATGACAAAGAACAACTGAAGCAGTTCATGACCACCAAACTAACCCTACATAGAGTACTGAGAGATATTCTAGAGAGAGATAAAAAAGACCAGAGTTCCAGGAATATGAGCAGAGTGGGATCACGGAGCGAGGCAGACAAACGAATGGAGTGAAGGGAGCCAATGGCAGGAAAAAGCATGGAAGAGATGAGGCAGTGCATGTTAGCCATAACCATTGTAAATGGCCTTGATTCACCAATAAAAAGAAACACAGACAGAGTGAATCAAGAAACAATATTCATCAATATGCAGTATACAAGAAACACATTAGCTCAAAAGGAAATTCATAGACTGAAAGTCAAAGGAGGGAAAACAGTGTTCCATGTGACAGGGAACCAGAGAAAAGCAGGGTTAGCTTGCCCATCAACTGCAGAATGGATAAGACAGATATGGCATTTTTATACAATGGAAAGCTACTCAGCTATAAAGAAGGATAATCATGAGGCTCTTGTAGGCAAATGGATGCAACTTGTGGTCATGTTCTTGAATGAAATGGTTCAGACTCACATAGGTTAGTATCATGTTGTTTCCCTAGTATAAAAAACTGAAGGAATTAGGAGGATCCAAAATACAATAGATATTGGGAAAATGAAAGGGGAGGAAACATCTAAAAAGGGAAGATG
Organism: Dasyprocta punctata; assembly: GCA_004363535.1. Lineage (NCBI taxonomy): Eukaryota > Metazoa > Chordata > Mammalia > Rodentia > Dasyproctidae > Dasyprocta > Dasyprocta punctata. The sequence goes on from RJWM01008908.1 coordinate 42,834, forward strand.
ATAGCTATTGTTAATTTCTTATTATTTTGGTTTAAAGTCCTATATTGTTTTCATTGTTTTGTTTTGATTGGTTTTATTCTGCTTTGTTTGGCTTGATTTTATTATATCTGATGGCATGGGCAGCTGTTATGAAGATAACAAGATATATTATAGTAACCATTGTTGATTTTCTATTATTTTGTTTTGAAATCCTGTATCACTTTCACTGTTTCACCTCGATTGGTTTTATTTTGTTCTGTTTTATTTGATTTTATTATGTGTGATGGTATGACTGCTATTTTGAAGATAACAAGAGGCATTATGGCAACTATTATCAATTTCCTACTATCTTGTTTTGACATTTTGTATCACTTCCACTGTTTTGTTTTAATTGGTTTTATTCTGTTTTACTTTGTTTGCTTTTATTCTCTTAAAAAAGACTGAAAATATTTGGGAACAAAGTTAAATATGATTTTTCTGTAAAGGCATAAAAATGAAGAGGCCCTGGAAATATTTTAGTATTTAAAAATTGAAGGCTAATTTATTTGAGTCCCTTATTTGTGCAGGGCAACTTTGTAGACTCTAGGGATGGAACAGAAAAGAAAACCAAGTTCATACCCTAGAGGATCTTGCTTTCTGTGGTGAACACAGTCAATAGACAAATCAACAAATATATCAGATGTCAGATATTTATATATTCTCTGGAAGAATAAAGAAAGCTGCTTTAAGTATTATTGACTAACATCAGTGTCTATTTAACATCATTTCAGGACATTCTCATGGTGAAAAAGATTCCAATAAAATGTATTCTGTATTGAAATTAATTATGTTATGCTATTTAAAAACGATTGCATTTGAATAAAGTTCTGAAGGAAACCTAGGAGCTCATGAGTGGCCACCTGGAGAACAGTGTTCTAGTGTGGGAATTAGTTTATGCAAAGGTCCTGAGGCTGGTGCATGCTTGGACTGTCTGATAAATTACACGGAGTTCAGTCTAGCTGGAATTAAGTGAATGACAAGGAGCAGGATAAGCTAGGTTCACCTGGAAAGGAGGAATACAATGCAGATGGAAATCTAAGCCTTTGTAAGGGAACTGGATTGTTTCTGAAAGAGTTGGGAAACCACTGGACAATTCTGCAGAAGAGCAATGCAGTCTGATGTGATTTGCAAGTGATTGTTTTGTCCTTGCATCTCATGCAGTCCTTTCTCAGTACCTCTTGTTTGTCTCTTAAATTGAAATAGATATGTTCAATTGTGTTGCTGTCATGATGTTCTTTCCTACCAAATTTGGAGCAAATATAATTAACTGTAGAATTTCTACTGTGTTCTCCAGATAATACCAATTTGTCTTAGATTATGTAGCAATTATCATCAAAAGCCAAAGAAGTTTAAGTTTCTTTACATCTCCTAATACTTTTCCCATTTTAAATAAGCTATCCTAATTTTAAGTGTTTATTAAGAGATTTTGAAAGGAATGCAGCAGATGGATTGATGTTAAACCTTCAGTGTATGCATGTCAGGGACCAAATTCAAAGCAGACTCTACTAGAAGTAAGAAATTATCAAGTAGTGTTCTTGTCTGCTACTTCTTTTCTTTTTCCTTGCCCTCTCCTCTTTTCCCCTTTCCCTGTCCTCCTTCTTCCTTTATTTACTCAAGCAGTATGTTGCTTTTTCTGACTAGTAAATCTAGCTCTATTTGTTTTAGATTCCTACCATATGGTTTTCTTTGGGTCTGCAGAGTAGTCATGCTTTAATTCATACAGGTATGAACAAGAGTGGGGCTGTCGCTAAGACCTCTAAGTTTTGAAATTCAAAGAGACTATTAGAAGTGAGAATCAGGAACAAAGATGTAACACTCATGTTCGAGGGATTTGGGGTAGAACTAGATATACAGCTATGTTTCTTCCTTTCTCTTTAAGACTCTCCTGGAATGGTTTCATTTCAGAGAGAAAGCTTGCTGCCACTTTGCTCCTGCTTCCTAAATTAACGACTAAGTGTGGAGAGTGAAAAGTACGCCCATACCTTGGTCTGAAAGTCACTTCATATAGGTTGTGGTATAAAATTCATTTTTGTGCTTTGAGATTCATTTTCTGTTTGCCATCTAATAATAATATTGAGGAAAGTTGAATGGAAAATAGCTTAACTATCATGATCAGAGTTAGCTCTGAAACTGGTTTCTGGAAAGTCCACCATTGGGCCTGGGTCCCTGGGAATGAGAAAAGCAGGTGAGTGCAGAGCCTTGGTAGACTGTCCCTGCACACGCCCACGTCCAGGCTATTGCTCTCACAGACTGACCTTGACAAATAGAGAACTTCCTGAATGTGTCCTTTTTCTTAAGATAGCAACTAAGCAAATAGTATCTCGATGAAAAAATTTCCATCAGGTTTTGGTATGTTGAAGATTTACTACTGCATTTCTAAGTGACTAGCTTCTTAAGCCATATTCTAGAAGTCAGCAAACTTCACTGTATAAAAAAAAAAAATCCTTTCTGACACACCTAATTGTTAATTTTATTTTTAGTAGTATTCTACAATGAAGACTAGCATATCTAGAACAATGTTTCAATATAACCTTTAGCCAACTGTCTTAAATACATCAGGCCCCTGATTACTTTCACAGTTAACAATGTGAACCCAGAAAAACCCCTAAATGGAAATCCTTCTCCTCCTAATCACCAACTTTGAACACTGTACTAGAAAGGCCACCCAAAATAAGTCAGTGCCATAGTTTCCATGATGACAGTCCCCAATACAGCATTTTGTTTTTGTTTCCTTCAAATCACTAGAATTCTTCCCATGTGCCGTCATATCTTCAGATAACAGCCACAGGGAGATTAAATGTGATTTTAAATGAACTTTTACTTGCCTCTCTATATTCTTCCTGGATTTTATTATTTTTACAGGCAAGTGATGAAAGATTATTCCTTGCAAGATTTAGCCAGTTAAACATGCAGCATAAAGACCCGAAGCCCTGCAGTCAGACACATAAAGAGCAAAAGAAAAAACATGAAAATGTTCCACTGGGGCTGCAGCGTTTTAGAGTATGCAGGGATGACGTCACTTGTTTTCACAAAATCCAGTTTAAATTTGTTCCTGCCTTTCAAGAAATGCAGCAGGGAGCATCTGTGGAGACTCCTGCATACCATATTTCAGGACATTAGAGTGTATGCTGCACCAAAATCCAGCCAATCACAGTGTGTTCTCATGCCCTCCCCAGTTTCCCTCTGTCCCCTTACCGGAAGTAGGAGTGTGCTGAGGGTGTGAGGTGACCGACCAGCACTCCCCTAACTGTGTTACAACTGCAGAGCCATCACTCCACACCTCGCATGGCTTAAAGGAGAATCAGGCCCAAATAAAGGCTTCCTCCGGTCACCTCATGCCTGGTCACCTCATGTGTTTATTTCACCGACAGGTAACCTCCAAGAAAAGGATGATTTCTGAAGGGATGTTTTGGTTTGGTTGTTTGTAAATTAAATCCCAACTTTTTGTTTGTAGTAGCCCCTGTGTAGCACTGGAATCATCCTTAGAATCAAGGAAACTGACATTCTGGGCTCTTGGATTCTCAGCAGAAGCAGGAGCTCCAAATTATTTGCCAACCATGACTTTTTACCAAGCCAAACTATTTCTGTGTAAATATCCATGTACCATGAATGGAAAATAAGCAATGCAATTGAAATAGCACTTTAAGACCATATTCAAGTGATAGAGGGTAATTATGGTCTGAAGTTCTCGTACAACAGCAATGGTTAAGACACAAAGTGAGCAAGAGAGTGGTGGGTGGTCCACTACCGCTTCCCTTTCCCTTAGTCCCCACCTCCATACAGAAATGCGGCGTATCCACAATAGAAGCAGTGTGGGTTTTGTGATTATGAGCAGCAGAAACTCAACTCTGGCTAAGTAAACTAAAAGGGATTTATTGGAAGTCTATGAGAAAACTCATAGAATAAAAGGAAGACTGAAGGAACCGACCCATAGGTTATAGAGGCCATGCTGTGATGGGGTCTCTGTAGCAGACCCAGTGTCAGTCATCACTGTAGAGTGAATAGCCTTCAAGCATGCCTCTCTCTTCTTTCTTCCTGTCACTCTGCCCAGGGAACTAAGGTCCAGGAGAGCACATTATACTGATTCATTATTCATGTGCCTGCCCCATGGTTTGGAGACACCAGACAGATCTCAATGTACTGACTCACAGAGACTCCTGGTAAAGCGCTGGGAGAAACTCTCTCACAGGAGCTGGGTCAAGAAGAACAAGGAAAATGGGCACCATTTGCTCTTATCTATACCATGATCACCGCCTTGGATTTAATTTATATAATTTTCTTGCCTGGGATAGTGGTCCTTCTCCTTTAACCCAAAATTTAATCCTTTTAAGGGTTGTTTGTTTGTAAAGCCCAAGTCAGGACAAATTTGAAAATGAACAGAAGTGTTTTCGGTAAGTGTACCAGAACAAGAGCATAAACTGGGGCCATCTTTGGCAAATGGAGACACATTTGTCTTACTTCTGCTTTTCTAGACTTACCCAATAACTAACCTATTCTTTAAATGTTAACAATTCAAGGAACACTGAATGCTCTTTAAGGATGGAAATGGTGTCTTCCCTTTCTTTGTGTCCTTGGTATCTCATCTGGTGTTTGTTACATAACAGGAGGCCCACTCTGCCCTCAGGATTAATCATTAGGATGCTGGTCATCATCGGTGCTCAGATCCTGCCATAAAACCATTCCTTAAGCAATATCTTCCTTATAAAACACTGTTTACAAAATTCTTGCATTTTTTTCTGCACAGTTATAGCTCACAGTGAAGATTAAAGAGTTTTCCTTGATCAAGCAGAACCACAAGCAAATTCCTCATAGGCCTCTCAAAAGGCCAACTTAACAGATGAATGAGTTGAGATTCACTCCACACTGATCCCCTCTCGGCACTGGGAGCCCAAGCCCAAAGAGCTACACTGAGTTTCACCGTGGCTCTGTGACAGAGGCCCAGGTGTTCTGCATAGACCGAGGCCCCAAGACAAAAAAACTGTATCAAAAACCAGGGCATCCCACACTGTTCTCCCACCTCACCCATACTGTTTCCGTTTCATGAGAATGTGTCATCTATTAGTTGTTCCAAAGCACCACTCATTCATTCACTCAATTCTGCAAGACTTTGGAGTCCTTCTGTAACCGTGCTGTCACCACGTCCAGAACTTATGGTGTAGAAAGCCAAACCCAGAAAGAAACGTGGTATTTTATCTCTCAAGAACTTGTGAGCACCAGTTATTGCACCAAAGCGATAACATGGAAAATTGTGCTTAAAAATGGAAAATGAATCATGTTTACATTATGCTGACAAATATTCTTAAAATGTAAATAGGCTTTATTTTAGAATATAAATTATTTGGCATTGAAGTTATCAACTTGAGAGAAAAATGAGCTAATTGTGGAATAAAGAGAGGAGGCTAATTTTGTGCCATGGGTGAAGCACCTATTAACCACTTAGGGGTTTGGTAGAGAAATGGTCAAGTTTATTATAATGTACCATGCACGAAAATGCAGTGAAAACTGATTTGATCTTGGCAAACTCAGCTGAAAGAAGAGAAAATTTTGAGCTAGTTTGAGAAATTTTTTTAATAAACAATGCATGCATTAGTACCCATTAGACATTAAGCTCTACAAAACAAGAAAAAACATTTTTCATGTTAGAAATACTACAACATTAACATTTTGTGTTGTTCCTTATAGCAGCAGATAATTTTTCCACACTGTTATTTTAGATGCCTTTGTCAGGGTCTGTGTATATGATCAGAGTTATGGTGAAATGTGGATAATAATCGGGCAGTTCGATAGGTGTAGCTGGTAATGCATCGCTAAACTTCCTACTCTCCCCTTCTCATCCTCTTTTCCCTAGTAGCAGTTTTGAGGGTACTATTTCCTAAATCTTGACTTATCTAGATAATTGTTTCTGTTCCTTATATCCTTAGAATATATACTATTTGTCTGATAGGCATCAGTAACAGTTCTTTAAAATCTCCTAGTCTGCAGAGGTTTGGAGGGAAAACAAAGAACCGATTTCCTTTGGTTGTACTAGTGGTCTAGTGCATAGTTAAAAAAGCATACATTTTAAAAGTTTTTTTTTTTATATATTCAAGTATCTTCCCCTCCATGTATTGGAATTGGCTTATTTACTTACATTAAACTTTTCTCCATTTAACTTTGTACAACTCTTAGGCCACAGAAAGTCAAAAAACTTTATGCTTTTTTTTTGATAGTTTTTTTAAGCTTAATTAAAAATTGGAAAAATAATTAGTGTCTTCCCTGTTTAGGTTTAAACTCTGTCAGGGTAGGACCTGCATATTATCTACTTATAATAAACACTGCAACTTTATTCCAGTGCTTACCATTCAGGAGACTCAATGATATCAGTCAAATTCAGTGTCAACCTTTAAAAAGAAATCTTTTCTATCTTGCTGAAAATATCTTTCTAGTAAAACTTATTTGCTAAATGACCAGAGCTCCCTTAACAAATAAAACACAACACTGCTGCTCTTTGCCTCTGAAGTGATGACAAATTGCTGAGGAGTAAAAGCCTTCATACTAATAACAGAGGAAAATTGACTCTTAAGATCCCATCATTTTGTTTACCAGCTGTCTTTACAATTCTATGATAACCCAGACCACGTTTAAAAAACATTGTTCAGAGCTAGTAAAACAGACAAGAAACAAATGATCTCCCTGCTGAAATTAGTTTAAGCAGGGGGACAGACTGGAAAGAAAGATACGATCCAGAAACTTACCTAGCTCTCAGGCATGATACCCGGTGACCACATACTCGGTGCTGAAACACAACTCAGGAGCATTACATCATCGTGACAAACTTTCATTGGCTGCAGAAACCCCAAGGATAAGACAGGCTTTTAAGGTGCTGTGTGAAAGCCCCTGTTGGCTTACCAGGGTTATGGCCAAAATATTGAAAGGAGGACTTTGCCTAGAGCCATGGCTGGACTGACAAAGCATTGTTAACCATTTGTTATGCAGGTTTTTCTCCACTTTAGTCACTAGTTTTATGTTTAACTCTAACCTGTTGGGAAATTGTTTCTTGTTGGAAAATGTTTTTGAGGAAAAAAAAATCATTGTTTTTACTTTAGCTTGTTTTTATTGAGGGTGCACTGTATCATTCTGTGTGAATGGCTTATTTCTCTTCAGGCCATCTTTCTTATTTTAAAAACTACATTTGAATCAATAAATCCATTTTCCTCCCTCTTATTTCATCCTTATTCTCTCTAGGCAAACAGGGCAAACTCCCACAGATGGAAGCAAGTGTGAATGTGTTTATTTATTTATTTTGAGCAGTTTAAGTGGAACTAGCATACTTCTTCCTAATTATTCATTTTCCTTGTTAGATTTCTTTCTCTGTTGAACTCTATGAGTTATTTATGTCATGCTTATTACCATGGTGATTTACAAATCAAAACCATGTGTGTAATTTGAGAGCGTGAGGAGCTCTAAGTGAGTGAAAACGATTGGGCAATGACTACAATCCTGCACCACCCAGCACCGGCGCTGTCTCTCCTGCCTGAGGGGGAAGCATTTGATGTGGGAGATCGTGCTCTGGTTATAAAAAGTGGAACATTTGGACAATTAGATTCACCATTCAGGAAGTGACAACAATATGACATTACTAGTGAACGTCAGTTTCTCTTTCTCTACCTGGTTGCCTGTCTCTCCTTTAAATTTAGAAGTGCAGAGAAGGAAGAGGATGATGATACCAGTGAATCGGTGTGTTTTTAGAGTGCTTCATGTGTACTTTGAAGGTTTTGACTATATTCTCATTCTCTCTACCTCTCTGTGTCTCTGTCTCTGTCTCTGAGTCTCTGTCACTGTGTCTCTGTTTCCCTCTCCCTCCCGCTCTCCACCGTCACTGTCTCGCTCTAGTATGGGAATCATCGATCCCAGTGTCTTTGCACTGAGCTATATCTCTAGTCTTTTTAAGATTTTGACACAGAGTTTCAATAAGTCACTATGTCACCCAGACTGAGCTCAAACTTGTGATACTCCTGCCTCAGCCTCCCAGGGCACCGAGTATTTTCATCACTTTCTTGTTGCTGGAACAAAATACCTGGCACCTACAATTTAAAAGAGGAGAAGTTTATTTTGGCTCACATTTGCAGTCTCTGGTGGAATGGCTCCGAGGAAAAATGACATGGTCAAAGGGCCTAGGAAGAAGAAAACTGCTCATGTCATGGCAGCCAGGAAGCAGAGAAAAAAGGGAGGAGCCAGAAAGGGAACTAAATACACTCTTTGAACTCATGTCCCCAATGACCTTCTTTTCTCAACAGCACATTCAGTTGTAGACTCACCAGCACATAAATGTACTGATGAATATAGTAACCCCATGACCCACTCACCTTCCAAACTCAGGAGAATTTTGGGGGACGTTTTACATGTAAACCATAACACTTGAATTATAGGCATGTGCCCTATGCCCCATCTTTCTATATAGTTGTCTACATACAAATGCTATATGAAATTCCCAGAAGTAGGGACTGAGAAATGTTTCCAGTGCATGCGTAGGCTGCTCAGTTCTCTTGCAAATATCCTCTCATTCCTCTCAGACTCCTTTTCTCAGTCATATACTCTGGGGGAGGCCAAGCTACCCATTGCAAGAGAAGGCTTGGCTGCTTAAAGTATAACCTCCAGAGAAGTCTTTCTACTATTGTTTTTTAGACTCTGATTGGTGAAGAATAAATGGTGATTATTTTACCATTATGAAGAGTCATACTGAGGACTCTAGGTCCTAGTTAGAGTTTCAAGAGCTTTGGGGGTATTTCAGACACTGACCAAAACAAAGAGAAAATGCTTTCTTATTTTGGCTCCACTAACTGGAGGGAAGGAATAGGCCAGTTAGTTTCTCTGTTTTGCAGCTAGAATTGACAAAGTAGAATACATCATATTATTTTTTCTAAAGATGTTTCTTTGGAGGGAGGACCAAATTAATCCATAAGTATGATTAAAGTCTGTTAAAATAGGATACACACACACACACACATGCACACAAACACACATCTAAATGAAACCAGAAGTGCCAGGAATGGAGACATTTGAGCATAATTTTGAAGAAGTAAGTGTTGGCTACTTGAAGAGAGAAAATAAAGTGTTCACTGAAGAGACAATAGAATAAAAAGGAAGGGGGAATGAGTAACATGGTTTGAAATCAGCCAGTAGTTTTCTGTTTATGGGAGGAAAAGATGTTGAAGCTAAGGTTAGATCAATAGATATGGAGAGATTTGTGAGCTAAGCTAAGGGATGCAGACTTTAACTTGAAAGCCATTCTAGGTCCCTGAGGACCCACAATCATTTTGTAACTAAGCTGTTTAGTCTAGTGTTGGCCTGGAATGGAAGGGAATGGGCCAAATCCAGGAACACAACTTAGCTTATATTTCAGTTAGTGTCTTGTCAGGAAATGGATGACACTTTCAGGTGGCTTAACTGTAGATATTTTTCCAAAAGATCATTTCCAGGGGTGAGGGCAAGGTGAAGGAAATCAACAAAGGGTGGTAAAGCACCCAGGAACCCACAATAGTTTTATTACCAAAAGCCACAGAGAAGGGAATCTGGATGTTGCATTAAGCAGGGGTTAGGCTTTTGAGCATACAGAAGGATAGAGAAATGTACAGAAAATATGTAGATGTCGAAGAAAGTAGACTCAACAGACTTGCTGTGTGTGTGTGTGTGTGTGAGAGAGAGAGAGAGAGACAGAGAGACAGAGAGAGAGATAGAGAGAGAGAGAGAGAGAGAGAGAGAGAGAGAGAATAATACAAATAATAACAAAAGAGAGTGAGGGAGAGGGAGGAGAGAGAAAAGGGAAAAACTATCGATAGTATCCAGGTTGGACAACTTTTGAATTATTTTTAATCTTGACCAATGGATGAAGCATTGTCTGAAAAAGATTTTCTGGATTTATGCTAGCTTCAGTCTAAGAGAAGTTTCATGAATGGTCTTGGTTTACCTAGATAGGAATACCAAAAGTGTCTCCATCTACAGTTCAGAAGAGCAATCAAGAGTCAAAGATGGCAGATACAACATAAGCACCATCTTTGAGGCCATGGGTAAAGGTGAATTCACTCTGTGAGAAACAGGGTAATGTGGAGAAAAGGGGGCTTGGGAACTGACATTGAAAGGGAAGCAGGATTAGTGGGTTTTTGAGAGGGAAAGAGAGAAAAAATATTCAGGTAGGAGGAAAGAGAAGAATAAAGAAGGAAAGTGTCACAAAGTATGAGGAAGAAAAAGTTTTCTAGCAGAAGGAAATGTCTTAGGGAATAGTTATGGAGAAAATTCAAGTGCAATAAGAAAAATCGAAATGCAGTTGGTTGGTATGTAATATGGAGATCACTGGTAATTCTGGAAAGAATAGGTTTAGTGTAGGACTTGGAAGTAATAATTGATCAAGTGTCCACTGCACGCAAACTACATCTAGGCTTCTACCTTGTTTTCATGAAGCCAACAAAGTAAACATATTTTTTGTAGTTTAGATGATTGGAAAAAGAAACCCAAAAGATGAAAGGTAGTTTTCTGATTGTAAAATCACATTAAATTGAAATTTCACATACAGTATACAGATTTTATTGGAACACAGCCAAGATTATGTGCTTATGTGTTGTGTATGTCTGTCTTTATGCTGTAATGACAGACTGAGTTTTCCAAGCAGAAGACGTATAGTTTGAAGAATCTAGGAAGTCCTTTGCCAAAAAGCTTGCTGACCTCAGGAATGGAATGGCAATGCTGAAGTCGAGTTATGATGGAAGGTGTCATGAATGCGTGACAAAGAATTGAAGAGAGCCAGGGTAGACATCTTCCAGAGAACCTGACTATGAAGAAAAGAAAAGAGTTAGAATGGTTGCCGGAAGGAGATGCGGGGGTGAGATTTTTCCCCCAATATTTTGTTTCATTCTTTTATTAATGGGAAAGGAAGACTCTTGCTTGGAATAGGATGAAATGAAGATAATTTAGAAGTTAGCAAGACAGGGAAAAAAAAGGAATACCAGATTCAAAATGGTCCTTTAGGAAGCAGGATGGAATGGAAAAGTTTGCTTACTCAAATATGGAGAGGAAGGAGAATCACAAATCCCTGAGTTTCCCATTTAAGCAGGAGGCAAAGTCACTTGCTGAAGCCCCAAGGGGGGTGATAACAGTTATGGAGTTTGAAGAAAAAAGTGAGATGTTTGAAATGGAGGAAATTAGAAGAGGAAATTGAACAGCATCATGGGCAGCAGCAATCTGTGGTGATACCGAATTAAACTTGTTTGATTTTCCTCCTCTGTGTTTGGCAGAGTAAGTGTTAGGAGAATTGAAACAGCTCTATCAGTTCAACTTTGGGACTTGTAAGTGGGAGTAAAACTTGAGCAGGTTAAGTTAAGGATAATGGTTAGAGTTAGAGGAGAAATTCATGTGTTTTATCCTTATTTTTCTTCTAGCATGGGTGGCAAACTGTTACCTGGAAGATGCATAAACTTCCCACTGGTTAGACCCCGCTTGCAGACAGCTGGAGAGGTCCACATAGAAACAATAAAGCTCCATCTCTGGTTCTCTTTGACTTTTTATTTTGAACCAGGGTGTTAAGTTGCTAAACTGTCTGGGCTGCGTTTGAATTTGAGATCCTCTTGCCTCAGCCTGTCAGAGTGTTGAGAGTAGAGGTGTACGCCATGAAGTCTGACATGGAGTTTTTGATTAACTGGTGACTAGGGTTAAGAAAAAAAAAAAAGGAGTTAAAAAATTAAAAGCTGAAAGGATAAGCTGTTGTGGTGAAAGAAAAGTTTGGACTTTGCTGTTTTAAAGGTCATGCCCTGTGTATTAGCCTGCCATAAAATACTACAAGTTGGCTACCTTACACCACAAAAATATATTTTCTCATAACCACAGAGGGTAGATGTCCACCATCAAGGTACAGCCAGCTTGGCTGCTTCCAATGCTTCATCTCTTGGCTGCCTTCTTCTGCCTTCTTTCTGTGCCCTCACTTAACCCCTCCTCTGTGTGCATGCGTTCCTGGTTGTCTCTTCCTCTTTATTTAAGGATACCAGTCATATTGGAATAGGATGAAATGGCCCCACCTTTAGGACGTATATTAACCATAAAGACCTCTTAAAAGAGCCCAGCTGGGTTGCCCATTCCCTTCAGCATCTAACTTTTGCAAGTACACAATTCAGTGCATAACACCTAAGCAGAGTGTGGATACGGAAGTGGCTGAAATGGGAGGCTCCCGCGAAGATCACTGGAATTAAGGCTAAGGCTTACTATACTCACAATAATGTGAACCACATTTTGTAGTTGGGTGTTTTGAATCACCATGTCGCTGTGGTTGTTGCCACATGAGACCAGTAGAATAATCAGCACTGTCAGCAGTAGTATAATTATCATATTTATCTACAAAACATGCAAGATATTTATCTATAAAACCTGAGGATCAGTTGATTTACTGAGCATTAAAAAACGGTCCTCCATTTTTAAGTTGAAAAGTCTCTCTCCATATGTTTGTGTGCATGTATATTTCTGTACACACACTATACTATGCTCACATATTTTTTGTTTTGCCTCTGGAGAAAGTTATTTGAAAGGCAGTGTAATTGGCTTGGAAATTCACATAGCATAGTTTAAAACTAAATTCATATAAAATAGTCTTTTTTAGTACTGAGATACTCCGCATTTCATACAGACTGATCTAATTCTGAAAATGGTCAATACCTATTTAGCTTGTGTTTTTATGTACGTATTTTTGGTCATTATTTTTAATAGCTGGTAAATACTAGAAAAAGCCTAATAAGGTTTTACTCATTGCTCTCATTTCTCTGGAAAAGAAACCGAGGCTTGAGCACAATATATAATTATTAAAACACTGGTAGGAGATAGTTTAGCTATCACGTTTTCTACCTTTTACATTGACACATATTCAATTGGCTTTTGGTTTCTAAATAAGTAGAGTTGTAAAATTAACTCATTAGACGTATATTTTCTGAGAGACACAAAATTGTCATTTTAAAGTAAAAAGTTGATGGTACCATGTATGTAACTGACTTGCCTATCTTCAACTCAGAAACAGCGTAAGAGCACTGCCCCGATGCCCGCTTCCTGTGCTTAGGAATTAGAGGCTATTCCATTGCATACTTCTCAGGGTTCAGTTGGCTCACATGAAGATGATTTTTTTCTTACTTTCAGATCCTGTGTCCATAACTCTCGCTTTCTAAGAATTGTAGGGATGTCCAGGGAGCCAACTTTAACGCAGTTGTAATCCTTGAATTCAGGTGATAGTGCCTGGGGTATAGCAATGAGAGCGCTGCTGTGGTGAATCCTGAAGACTGCTTTCGTATGTGAAGGCGTTGGCTATGCCAAAAGGTATCATGGAAGTTACAAAACAAGATTAATTGTATTTGATTTATTTCATACATATCAAAGATGAGAAAACAATTTAATGTGTTGCTTAATCAATAATAATTATTCTTGAAATTCAAAGACTATTAAAAGCCATTAGAGTAAGAGTTATTAGAAAGATAGATTTTTTTTTTTTTTTTTTTTTTTTTTTTTGGTGCCCAGACTCAGACACAGGACCTTGTGCTGTGCTGCTGAGCTATATCCTCAGCCCTGAAAACTATTTTTTAAGGTGAGGAAAAACTAAGGGTTTTAGTAGCACTAACTGTAGAAAAATGGAAAATTTAGTTATAATACAAGAAGAGATCTGAAATTTAGTAAATGACACAAAACCTATGAAGAAATAAAAATTTTGATTATGTCACAAGATTAGAACTCAAAGATAGATCGTGCGATATATAATTCAGGCTCTGTAAAATTTCTCATTTCAGGAACGTGGTTGTAAAAAGTCTAAAATACTCACAAGACACTATTAACTAGTGTTTTTTGGTTCCAAATGTAACTGCCATGAGCAGTTCAAAGATCATTTCTGAGATGTGCCGTTTATGGCAACTTCTAAGCACAAACTTTCCCCTAAGGCCAGGCATGTACCTGCTTTAAGAGCCTTGAAAAAGAATAAAATAAAAAGGGCAATATCACATCAAAGAGGTGTCTGGCTTACCAAGGGTGATGGTTAATTTTATGTGTTAACATGGTCAAGGAATAGTACCCAGATATTTTGTCAAGCATTACTCTAGTTATTTCTAGCAATATATTTTAGATGAGCTTAATGCTGAAGTCAGTGGAATTTGAGTGAACAAGATTACCCTCCATAACATGAAAAGGCTTTGTGCATTCAGAGGAAAGCCTTAAAATGGAGCAAACTGGGGGAATTCTTCCAATCAGTGGCCTTTGGTCTAGAATGGCTACACTAGTTTTAACCCCAGGGCTTCAGCCTGCTGGTCTACCCTGCAGATTTTGAATATGCTAGCCTTCTTAGTCTTAATCAGGGAAGGCAGGTTCCTTAAAATCTCTCTCTCTTTCTCTCTCTCTCTCTCTTTCTCTGTCTTTCTCTCCTTCCTATCTCTGAGTCTGTCTGCCTATTTCTCTCCTGTTTTTTTCCTTTGCCTGGAGAATCTTGATGATACACCAAAATCGAATTTAATGAAAAAACAAAACAAGATAGAATATAAATTGTTGACAAAAAATTAGGGGCTCTTTACCATTTCAGTTAAAATTCCAAATGTGGAATACGAGTGAAACAACCAAGCATGGGACTAAAGAATTAATTTTTTAAAAATTCAACTTTAATATTTTATTCATTTTTGCAATGAATACTTTTGTTGAAAAGCAAAATGATTTTCTAAGCATCATCAATTTTATTTTTCTTTCTGGACATGAAGTACGCCAAGCTAACTTTTCGTCCTATCATCTGCATGAAAAGCCCAGTCCGCAAAGCACAGCAACACCAGTTGCTCAGCTGTCTTTCCTCTCACAGGCGTATGTGTGGGTGTGGCGCCGTGTGAGCACCTTGCCTTTCCACTGCTCCCTATTACTGCCTGTCCCATGCAAAACATTTTTTCTATTTAAAAATATTCTCGCTATTATTGCTTTCTACTGTTAGTCAGAACTTAATTCTTGGAAAGCAGGTGTTTTGGAATGAATTAGGTGGACACTAAGATGAGGAAAAGAGCTTCTTCACTGAATTCAAGAAAGGTCAGGTTTTGAAACTTAAGGAGTTAATTTTCAAATGACTTTTCACTGCAATTTTTTCAGCAATCCCTTCTCACTTTGGAATCAGATGTTAAATCTTCCTGGAATCAGGTATTGCATAATGTTATTAATTCTATACTAGGCATTATGTAAAATTTCACAAGAAGTTTCAGACATTACAAATTAAATTTGCCCTTTGAGTTTGACTTGGCATTCATGCTCTGCTGAGGAAGTCCTATCTCTTAATTTCGGGGTAGAGATTTCAAAACAGGTATTTCTTTTTTTATAAACTAAATACATAATTTTCTCCAGAAAGGATTGCCTTCCTCTCCAGCTGGGCCACACAATATTCCAATTGTAGCTTTCAGATATATTGCACGTATTTTTTTTTCTCAGTTGCAAACCTAACATACATGAGAGAAGCAAACATCCTCCGATGTTCAAAATTCATTAATACCTGGGATGCATCTAAAATTGAGGCTTTTTCTTACCTAGGGATTATCACTCATTGGTGACTAATGGACATTTTTTTTTTTTTTTTGGTCATAGAGACATCAAAATGTTACTTTTATGGTTGTGGCCCTAGTATAGCCGGAGAGTTTATTTCTGATGTCCTGTCATTTGAGAATGTATTCCCCCCCCCTTTTTTTTTGCTTAACTCCACAGCAGTCAAATACCACATTCTTCCTCACAGCATCATCCATCAAACAACTGCAGTCAAGGAAAGAAAGAGAGGAGGGGAAAAAAGAAACTTCCCACATAACTGACAGCCTGCTGACACTAAGCCCAGGCCACGCTAGACAGATGTGTTTGGATGGACTACTATAAACACAAACAGGAAGGGCAGTGCTTACACTCTTTCTGTTAATCACGGTGAATAGTCTGTATCTTAACACTTTATATCTTAACCGAAAATGGCTTGGCTTGTTCATTGAACACAAGTGGAGCTCTTGATATACGTATTATGAATAATTACATTTAAAAAATTCTTGACCTGGGAGAAATCCCAGCTTGTAAATGATCTCAAAATTTACCAGGGAGCCATATAGTTTACTCTCTAATAACTTTTTATTTATACTAAATCATCAGTGGAAAAAAAGTAGCCTATAATATGATGGTTAATTAGATGAGATATAAATTAGACTTACGACATTTAGAAACCTGTGCCACTGAGACATAATAATTACTGACCATGGGTAGTGCACTGAGTTCTATGAAAGCCAGCAAAACAAACTGGAAAGAGGGTTTTCCTGACAGAGTATGCTCTGTGGTTCTTTTTGGTAAATTTCTGTTACAACTTGGCTATGAGATTCAAACCACCATACTCAATTTTAGGCTCCCGGGACAAATTTGCTGTTTGATCCACGATTGTTTCTGTGTATAGTATCTACATGTGGTAACACAGAGACTCCTGTCATATTCCAAGTAATGTTAACTGTGGCATAAAGCTTTAGTTTCTCTTGGTTATTTTAGTTCTATAAGGGTTAGTGACTAAGTTTCTGGAATAATTGTTATGAATTTGACTGCCCTAAAAAGAATACATCTCATTAGAATATATGAGATTTTAAAAAGTTAAAGACAATGAAGAAGAAAGACTGTAATAAGTTATGAGAAATAATTTTTATTATAACTTAATTATCATAGATAATTTAATATTATTATGCAGAATAATATTGCTTAATAGGGTCAGGGTTATGTGAAAGTTGAACATTTGCATGGAAAATACAAATATTTACATGATCTATGTTATGTTCATTTACATTTTACCTCATTTTGGATAAATGAAAGAAAGTGAACACTTACTGACTACCTCCCTTGATCTAGGTGCATGTCTATCAGCGCAGTTAGCGATCCCAATATTGGTAGGCAAAGAGGAAATGCAACTTGATCACTGTTGAGAGATTGGGTTTATTTGGGTCTGTTTTATAAATCTGCATGATAATGCCTCTCCATTTAAATACACTAGAAACTACTTTAAATATTATTAAGTTGGCTAGAAGCTATAAGAAAAATGAATGCTTCTTTTATTGCATATTTTTGAATATTTTCAGTAGTAATGATTAGAAGCTAAATATAGCTAACTGGTTGAACGTATATAATTTGCTTCTTCTTAGAGAGCATGTTTCCTCTCATAACCTCTCAAACTAATTATAATACTAGATTTAACTATTAATTTCTAAAAAAGTAAATACAGCCATCGTGAGCATATATGAATGCTAAGTTACTTGTTGCTAAAGGAGCTGGCTTCAAATATACAAAGTATTAAGTACCCATTACCATATTAGGTGCTAGGAATTCTCTAATCTGATTCTCTTGATTTCCTTTAAGCTTTTCAGATAATCAGAAAACTCAGTCTGTTTTTCCCCACATCCATCAAGAACCTGTTTTACTTTTTAAAAATCTTTCATTTCTAGGTATCTTTGCTTAATTTCATAATCTCACAATTAATTTACTAGAGTTACATACAGTACACAGTTTTTTAAAAAATGTATTCTTTTTATTTTAAAGAGAAAAAACAGAAAAATCAAGAACAAACAAACAATTAAAAAACAACAAAAGCAAAATGACTGCAGCAGCAACAACAAAAAAACAATGGTAATGTAGGATTTCAAAACAAGATGGTAGGAATTTAACAATGCTTTCATAGTTCATATTGTTATCATCATACAGTATAGTTTTATATATGGTTGTCTAAAATATGAATATACATGTATTGATGTGTGAATCTGTTTCTGTTGCCTCAACCCTAGATTTATTATACATTCCTCAATGGGTCTCCCAAACTTTTTTGGCACTTGTGTTTATTGATTAATTGATTAATTCATTTATTCAATGTACAACTACTGAGTGCTAATTGTATGTAAGCCTTTAACCTGATGTCTTAGACAAAATAAAGATGTCTTTTCATTGATGCTTGCTTTCAAGAAGGCTAGTTGCTATCTAGGGGATAAGAGAAGCTTAGGAAGAACAAACTGTGATTCAGATCAGAATTAGATGAAACCGCGTGTTAGGGAATGAATGAGTGATTAACTTTTCTGTGAATGAACAAATCATACGATTTCTTAACTCAAAATTGTCAGTGGTTTGCATTCTTCTTAACTTTATACAACCTGCATCCAACATTCCTTTATTCAATGATGACTTAGTTTTTTTAATGATGATTTAATTTTAATCATTCCAACCATATCTAACCATTGACCTTTAATTTTCAATGTCCCCTAAATATATTCATAATCTTAATTTAACCACATCCTCTGGAAGGTTTTCTTACCCAGAAGCATCCTATTTTCAATTTGTACTATGTTCTTCCTCTTTCTGTTGTAATTTGTGCTACTACTTAGGTATTATCATTTAATTCATTAGATGAATAACACATTTTATTCAAGATTCTAAGTGTGATTTGTTTCCTCATTAAATTCTAAATTCCTTAAGAAAAGATCAAGTCTATACGTCTCTGGATTCTCTGTAGTATAGGAACCCAGTAGATATTTGTTGATTTATTTATATAGCTTCAGAGATGACAGCATATGTTTGGTCAATTTTTTAAAAAACTTTGCTTAGAGAGTCCTTGCAGATGAAGTCTTTGAGAATAATTGCATTGCTCATGTTAAAGTGCAATAATATTATCTATTATTTAAAAATTGGTGTTTTTTCTAAGTCAAAGTATTTTTGTAAGATCAAAGTCTCATTATGAGATATCTTCATAAGAAACAAGAAATAAAATCCAAATTACCATCAATCTACTACTAAATGCCTAATGAACATGTGAAAATAAAATGGCTAGAATAAGAAACTGAATCAAAAAAGTTACTTATTTAAATTTAGCATTCGTACTTGCACAAATTGCAAGAATACAGCTTGATTACAATACAGTCAATGCAATAAAGAATACAATAGCTACCTCCTACTATGACCTATTGCTACACAATTTTAAAAAATGTTTTCTCCAATTTGTGTTCCTTCCACAAGAATAGATTTCCAGCTTGCCATATCTTTACTATCAGTAGTTTCATCTGTCTTTTTAATTTCAACTACTCTACATTGACTTTATTTAGAATGTGTAGCATTATCTCATGTTTTATTTTGCATTTCTCTCATTATGAGAAGAATAAGTTCCTATGTTTATTGGCAATTGGTGTAGCCTCTTTTATGAAGAGTCCTAGTCTTTTGCCAGTTTTTCTATTGAGGAATTCTTTATAGACTTGGCCCAAGGGTCATTTGTTGTTTATAAGCATTCTAGATTCTATCTTATCCCATTGTAGCTAACCTGCTTGATGTGTTAAAAGTTACTTTTGATTAAAAGATTTACTTAATTTTTTACTAACACTTTATGTTTTGTGTGGAAAGTCTTTGTCTATTGCGAATTTTTAGACATTTTCTTGTGTTACTTCCCTGAAGCCATATATTTTACCAGGTACATGTAAATTAACAATGTTTCTGGAATTATATATGTTGTTAGTTGGAAGTCAACATTCATGTATTGCCCTATGGTTATCCAAGTGGCTCAGTATCCTTTTCTGAAAAGTTCATTCTTTCCCTACTATTTTGATACTGTTGTAGTGTTATTTTTGTTATAAGTCAAGCATCCTATTACATATGGCCTTAGTTTAGACTTCATGTTTTACATCTGAACTTTCTCATATGGACCATTTTTACCCTTTTACCAATTTACAATATGAACAATTCTTAGAGCTTTATCATAAACCTTGTAAATCCTCTACCTTTGTTTTTCTGCTGTAAGATTGTTTTAGGTTTTTTTTTTTTTGTCATTTAGGAAAAGATTTAAAATTGCTATAAAATACATTTTATGATAGGAGTAGAATATACATTAGGATTTTAGATCACTTTGGAGATAATTATCAGTGAGTTTTCTAAATCAACAATGTAGTATATCTCTATATTTATGAAGTTTAATTTACTTTCTCTCAAAATGTTATTTAGTATTTGTGTAGAGCATACTAACTTTTTAAATTAGATTTATTACCAGGTGTTTTATGTTGCATGCCGCTATTATAAATAAGTCATTTCTTAAATTTATTTTCTGCATATCTGTTGATGATGTTTTTACATATATTTATTTATATACTCATTATCTTTCCTACAGCCTTAAAAATTAGATGCTGTGATTATCTTTGTTTTACACATGAGAAGCTAAGGCATCAAAAATTTAACTTACTTGCCCATTATTGCATAGTAATCTTAGAGCCCCGATTCCAACCCAAGTAGACTGGTTCCTGAGTCTGTTACCTTATGAGATAGTAACTGAAGGAATCTTATAGACCTGAAGAGGGATAGTACCTTGAAGAAATGGGTCATAAATATACATCATACACTCAATCCCATTGCTCTCTATTATATCAGTATCTTGGTAAGAAAATGGAGGCCTAGACAGTGTGAAGACTTTGTACAAGGCCACTAAAATTACACATGATAGGATTAGGACACTAAACTGGAGGGTGTGTCTGTGCCTAGCATATCATGCTCCCTAAGAAAAAAACAATAAACTTCATTTTATGTTGCAGTTAAGTACACTGTTTATCATGTATTCCCAGGTTCCTATCTGTAAAGCACTTTCCTGAGTACAAAGACACATAGATTTTGTTTTCTACTTGTGAATGAAAATATTATATATACACTAAATGTATTTTTTTTGTTAAATGATGAAAAATGTATTCAATATTACATGTTAGGTAGATAAATACCATCTGTGTGCCTCCTTCAGAAATGGCTGGATGTGTGTGTTTGAGCCATTTTTGTGCATCTCCTTTCAGGACTACTGACAGGAAATGAGATGCTTTTGTGCTGCTGAGAAATAATGTTTCTTTTGGTTTCTCAAGTTTGCATCTGACGCTTGGTGTTCTGAGGGCAGGAGAACAGAGAAGCAGTGTCTTCCCTGGAATTCACAATTGTCTTTTGAACTAGTTAAGAAGTAAAAATTTGCATTTGTATCTAAGAAAACAGAAAAGAAGTATTAGGCATGTAGAGTTTCATTTTGTAATAACTGAACAAAGCCAACCTACAAATAAGGCTAGTACCTATCTGATACATTCTTTATCCATGAGTGCTGATTGTTTATGCTATAAGTGCTTTGTGGAAAGAGACTATATTGTTTATTCTGATTTTTGGAAGTTTTACCATGATATAACTAGGAATGGATTTCTGTTTATTTGTCCTACTGTGATTTGTTAGAATTCTTAGATCTATGGATTGGTGTTTCTCCTTAGTTCTGGAAATTAATTGTGTCTTTAAATAATGTGTTTATTTTTATACTAGCTGAAGTATCCTTCTGCTCAGTGTATTCTTCTCTTTCTACTTGGTATTATCATCTATCTTGGTTTGTCATACATTTTGGATGATTCTTTGCTGTCTATTTTCCAGTTCACTAATTTTCTCTTCAGCAGTATTTACTTTCCATAAAATATTTCTATTGAGCTCTCAATTTCAGAACTTGGGAGCTGAAATTGGGGTCTAGTTTATCAGAATTCCAAATTTGGGATCCTGGCTTTGACAACTCTAGTAGTCTACAAAAACAAATCTATTTTGATGCTCCCCTCCCCACTTAATAAATGTCTGTCATGGTTTGGTTCTAAAATGTCCCCCCAGTGTCTCATGTGTTTGGAGATGTGGGGTTTTTGGAAGTGATTTGATCATGGTTATACTATGCATCTGTTATGGTTTGTGTCTAGATGTCCCCCCAAAGCCTTGTGTGGTCATAAGGCCTTTTCAGAAGTGGTTGAATTTAGAGTGTGTGATGCTGAGATGAAGGGTGTGTGATTAGTAAATCAGTACACTGATTGGTTTGACATAGTTCTGGCCAGAATTAAGGTAGTCTGCATACAATACAAGGTACAGAGAGAGTCTTGTCTCCTGCCGTAGAAGATGACCTGGGTATCTCTCCTTGAATACAGAACAATTACTGCAACATTAGTTAAATCGAGTCTTGTTTCCATATACTGATATGTACAGAGTGGGCTATGATATTTTTTCCCTCTAATTGGCTCTAAGTGATGCAAATAAGGCTAGTTGAGGTACTGATATATAATCCTTGAGGCAAACCTAACAGTTTCCTGTTTCCTCACATAGTGCTCTCTGTGTAAAAGACTGAGTACACAGAGGGATTGCAGAGCCATTCAGCTCCAGGAACGTCAGCTGGGTATAAGCCTCAAAGTAAGAGGCTATGACTCCCCAAGGAACAAAAGTTTACATATCAGAAATTAAGGCAACAGCCTCCTAAAACCATTTAAATACTACCTTAATTGAGTTACACAGACTGATCATTCTCCTTATCATTCTCCCTGAGTATTGCAAAGATGCTTTTCTCCCCACCTGGCTAGCCAGCTCAAGTTACTCACATAGTTCCCGCCATCCTCAGTGTCACTCATCCTTGAGCCACTCCCTTCTTCACAAGATAATAAACTCTGGGAGAGGCCTTGGATCAGGGCCTTTGTCCATATATCCTCACTTGGGTAGGACTTAGGACCCCTTGGCTGCACATAACTTCAAATATGTCTGAGCATCTTTACTCTTGCCATGGGGTACCCTGGAGGTGTTAGATTGGAATTAACTTCCTGGAATTCTAATAACATTTCTCTGGGATTACAACTAAAACTTTCTGGATTGTGAGGTGAACCAAAAAAAATTATAGTATTTGGGTTACAATATACAGTATTTGTATTACAATATATAATATTGGGACTTTAATATCTCACCCCCTCCACCCTTGTTATTTTGCTACCTTCTGACTGCCATGGATATTTCTTCTCAGCAAGTCCTGTCTACTGTGTCACTTTGCCTTGGACGCAGTTGATTATGGACTGAAACCTCTACAAACTGTGAGCTAAGTAAAACTTTTCTCCTTTAACTTTGGGTGTCAGGTGTTTTGCCTAAGCAATGAGGAAGGAATAACAAAGACACCATCTCAGTGGATTAATCCATTGATGAATTACTAGTTGAATGTGATGTTGGGAGGTGGAGGTCAGTTGAAGAAGATGAATCACTGGGGTGTACCTTTAAAGGATATCTCCTTATCTCTGGCTCTTCCTTTCTGCTCTGCTTCCAAACTGCCATGATGTGAGAAGATTTTTTTCCTGCATGCCTTTCCATAATGATGTTTCTGTCTATAAGTCAGCTATCATAGACCTAACCCTCTGAAACCGTGAGCCAAAATAAACTGTTCTCTTTATATTGTGGGTATTAAGTACTTTGTCCCACTGAAAGGAAAGTGACTAAAGCAATGTCCTTAAGTTAAAAAAATTTTGAGTGCCAGACTTATCTTCCTGCTTCTCATTTCCCTAGGTTTAGGTCAGAAAATTATCCATTGCCTTATCAAATTTTTATTTTCAAGAAATAATAAAAATCTTTTTTAGTTATCCTAAATGAGACAAATGATGCTAATTACTCCAAGTGAAAGTCTCAATATTTGTCCTTTTGTTACTTGTTTCTTAGTTGAGTAACTAAATGAATGAATAAATGAGTAGAGTGAGTTGATGTTTATGATGAAAGATAACAGTAATATTCTGTTTCTGACCACACCATACTGTGGCACTCAGCAGTAGTGACTTGGAGTACCATTTTACTTTAATATGAACTTCATTATGGCATTATCACATTGAATGCAAGTCCTTAGATCTGGTCATAGTGCTCTTTTCACACTCTGTGGACTGTGCTACGCAGTGACCATTTAAGTCCTTCTTTTAATGATCTTCCGAGGTCCTATGTAGCCAAGGACTGTGGGACAAACTGATCTGCTTATTAAAGATCAGGGTTTATAAAGTGCATAAGGAATGATAGGGTGTTGTTTAACATCTCTATTAAAGTTTTGTCCCTCTGAGCTTATGATCTGTAATTGAGACCTTCATCGTGTGCAGTTTGGACATCTTTAGTATAACCTTACCACTGTAATTAGCCTGTCTTACAGTGCATTGCGTTACAAGTAGATGGTCTCATATTTTCCATGTGAGTAACAATAGAAAACATGCAGAGCACTTGCTTCATGTCAAAATCTGTTCTAAAATGTTTACATTTTAAAAATAATTTTATCTTTACAGTGACACAGGATACGAAAGAAAGATACTTGGTAAAATTTCATAACTAGATGGTAGGAAAGATAAGGGATTCCAGATAATCTTGGAATATAATTCAAGCTCTAATTTGCTATAATAATATAATAATTGCAGTAATGACCACCATTCAGACACTTAGAAAGACAATCTCATTCATGAGAGAAATGAAGATTACTCCTCTCTTCTAAAACTCTCATTTTAACGGAGAAAGTTGATAGAAAAATGAAGAGAACTACTTTGTAAGTGAGTTGTCAGATAAACAATGAGACAACTTTTCCATAAAGCAAGTGTCACAGCTGTGTTTTAAGTTGGTATTTTCACCAGTTTGATCATATGTCTACATGAGAACAGTGTCAAATAAAAGTTACAGAATCATTATTTTTACAAGGTGACTACTGTGGGTAAGCACTACTGTTGGATCTATGATTTATACATCTTCAATCACAGATAAATACTGAGCCACTCTCAGTGTAGCCAAGAACTGTCTACTAATCTGGCTCCCTGCCAAAACACCTTCGGTTTCCACACTCTGTCTGCTGTCCACATTGCTGCCCACCCACAGAGAATAGGAGAGCTTTGTGGCTTTTTGGTTCTTCTAGTAGAAAATTTCTGTAGACCAAGCAGAAGGATAACACAAGGCAGACAGTTTGCAAATAGATACTGTTCTATGCCAAAGGCCTTGGGAATTATTTAAAAGAAAAGAAGAGAAAAGGAAAAGAAAAGAAAAGCAGACTCCTTTATTACAGATCTGCTAGTTTCATACTATAAATGGAAATTATTTTTAAAACCTAAAAAGGTTGTAATTACTGAACTCAGTACTATTTGGCTTTATCGTTGATTTTAAAAAATCACAAAAGGCATTGATTTCAAACCAACCAAAGACTGATTAAGAAAAAGTCTAGATAGCACTAAAGGCCATCACAAAAATGTACACTATAATCTAATTGCTGAGAATGGAAAAATCCATTGAAAGTCTTGTATGAATGATTATGTGTGCATCACTCTGTGTATGTCTTTTCACATAGGTAAAGATGCATCCATTTGTGACATGATTAATGGTGAAATTTTCCCTTTTCAATGGGAATGATCTAGGTTGTGTTTATCTGTTTAAAAGTGCATCTAAAAAGGTCAATAACTTTTTAGTTGGGGTCAGAAAAGTTTGTTACTATATTCAGAATTTGTTCTGATTAGTTCTTTCATCCTTTTGATGAAATCTCAATTTTCCTTAATGTATTTGACTTAGTGACTGCTTATAAACATTCAATATAATTCTACTTGTTTCTTTAGATAGAAAAGACTTTCAAGTGATCCTGGCTAGCTAATGACACACCTGTTTCATGATTTTTAAAAACTACTCTCATTTAAAATTATATAATTAGAGACCAGTATGATTTTTCGTTCTAAAACTGTCACGTGAATGGGAGTTATAGTAAATTAAGCTAATGATACACAGCGTACATAAAACATGACATGGCTTTAGGATATAATCTGTGAATGTAGCTTTTATAACTTGTTAAAATTGGTAGTTTGAATATAGTATTACCCTCATTTTAGTGAATTTATTTAGTTAACTTGAATGTAGATTTGGTTCTTAAAGTTTCCACCTTTTCTATTTATTGTTAAAAATGCAAGTAAATATGATACATTTTTGTGTCAGTCATATTAGAACCAATTATGCTGTTGTAACAAACAATCTTGAGGTTTTATTGGCCTTCAGCTACAAAGGTTCATTTCTTATATAAATTGCCCATCATAAGGTGACTAGAGATTCTTGTTCATGCATCTTCATTCCAAGACCCAGGCTGATGCAACAGATCCCATCTTGACAGTTATTTCCAGCCAATGCAAGAGGAAAGATAGTACAGTGAATTCTCCACTAATTCTTAAATCTTCCACCTGGAAACAGCACACATTACTCCTGTAAGCAATTATGTGGTGAAAATCCAGCTCTAAGAAATCATGTACTTCGATAGCCACAAATACTTGGTAAAGAGCATAAATGAATACTATTTGATTCTCAAATATATATATATATATATAGAAAGAAAGGATGACAGCCAGCATGTAAAGGAGCATGTCAGAGTGCAAACTTCTCAAGTTTTGGCAAGCAGAACCCCATCAGTGTTTTGTCAGTTCCCGGTTGCAACTAACTTTTAGTAAGCTAGTTGCACTCCTTTCTGCTGATTCCTTCTCATTCTCTCAGTAACCCATTCTATTCCAGTCTCCTTTTTAGACACTTTTCTGGAGCCATAGTGGTCTCCATGTTTTCTCATGACCATATCTTTCCTTCCTTCTTTTGTGTTTGCACTTACTTTCCCTTCTTTTCCTTTCTGGTTTCTTCCTTTACCCTTTTCCTTAGTTTTAAACATCTGATTCTGACATTCTAGGAGGTAAACTTGTTTTTTCTTTAATGTTAAAGTAATTTAACAGATCTCTTAGATGGTTTGACTTGTTCTTTTAAGTGTTCCGTTCTTTTTGCCTAATGTTGATCTTTAAGAATTCACAAATGATTTTTTAAATTTTTATTTGCTTTTCATTTGTTAGGCAAAGAATTCTTTGGCCTAAAAATGTTGCATTTTAATTTTTCTTTCCTTTTCTCTGGTGATCTATTGTGCTTTTATGAGCACGTTGTTCAGTTTCTGTGTTATTTGTACAGTTTCCATGTTAATTGTTGAGTTCTAGTTTTTTACATTGTGGTTAGAGAAGATAGATGATATGATTCATTTAAAAAATTTGTTGAGACATAATTCTGGCTTAATATATAGTTGATCCTGGAAAATACTTTGTGTGCTGTTGAAAAGAATGTATATTCTTCCAGTGATGGGCTAAAAGTTCTCTAAGTGTCTGAGAAGTCCATAAATGCTGCATGTTTTACATTTTTAGTCATGTCTGAAATAAATATTTCACTTAAAAATTCTGGGTGAATACACATAAAAATGTAAAAATGTCTGCAGAGCATCTCAAGTTCTGGCAAAGTTTTACACCAAGGGAAGAATTCTTCTTTCTGTGCCATGTACGATATGGCTTATTGCACCT
>RJWM01008909.1:0-17441 GCA_004363535.1 Dasyprocta punctata
TCTTGCTGTTTGCAGATGAGGCCTCAGAGCCCCCGGAGGACGTGGAGGAAGAGATCCCGGTGGTGATCTGTGCCGCGGCAGGGAGGATGGGAGCCACCATGGCCGCCATCAACAGCATCTACAGCAACTCCGATGCCAACATCATGTTCTACGTGGTCGGGCTCCGGAACACTCTGTCTCGAATACGGTAGTGTGCACGACACCTCTGAGCTCTCTGTTCTCTTTTACTCTTTGCTTCCTTTCCCTCAGTGGATTCCCTTTCTCCTTGGATCAATGAGTGTCGTAGAATGAACAGGCGCTGTCCCGAGGTCGGGCTGGTGGCCTGGCAGACCTGCTGCCCACGACGGATGTGTCAGCAAAGGTGCATTCACCTGCCGGCGGGGAGAAGCGCATTGTTTAGCAAGCAGCTCTTACGCAGGTCTAGAAAACCCTTTCTCGGTTCTCTACTTTCTTTTCTTAACCTGGGAGAATATTAGCGTAACTTAACTATTTTAATATGGCTTTGAGTAATTACATATTCCTTTCCTTTCCTTTCCGTTCCTTTCCTTTCCTTTCCCCTCCCTCCGCCCTCCCTTCCCCTCCCCTCCCCTCCCCTCCCCTCCCCTCCCCTCCCCTCTCCTCTCCTCTCCTGTCTTTGATGCTGGGTATTGAACCCATAGCTTTGCACAAACCAATCATGACCTCTACCTCTGAGCTCCACCGCCAGCCCTTTTTGTCCTATTTTGAGATAGTCTCACCAAGTTGTCCAGGCTGGCATCCAACCTGGGATCCTCCTGGCGCAGCAGCTCAAGCAGCCGGGATTACAGGCAGCACCACCATCCCCTGCTCCTACAATTTTTGAACTGCAAACTTATAATTTTGAACTGAGTTTTACTATCACATACCATGTGAAAAGTTAAATTTGAGTGAAATTAGGTAGAAATAAACAGAAAACCAAAATGTAAGTGTATTATACAAATATGAGATGACTATAATCTTATATGAAGAGCATCTCCCTGGGCCAAAAATAATAAGAAAAAAACCTGACAGCTCCAACTGTATAATATTAAAACTTTTGAATAATGAAAGCCAACTAGTGAAATTAGTAATGCCACAATTAGGAGAAAATATTCTCAATATGTCTTATAGACAAAAGAACTACTATTCGAAATAAATTATTCTCCAAAAAGCATTATAAAAACACAATTTACAGCACACCTGTAATCCCAGCACTCGGGAGGCTGAGATAGAAGGATCATTGCAAGTTTGAGACCAGCCTGGGCTACAAAGTGAGCTCAAGGCCAACCTGAACTACAAAGAGAGACCCTGTCTCAAAAAAATAAAAACAAAAATAAAAACATAAACATAAACAACCCCCCCCCACAACTTCCAAGTCTTAAATCATTGACTGTGGTAATTGTTATAATGCATGTTGACTTACTATTCCTTAATTTTAAGTTTTGAAATATAGACCTCTGGTTAGTCAAAAAATTTTAAAATAAAGAATTGTTTAAAAAATACAAACCTGCGGGGTGTGGTGGCGCACGCCTGTAATCCCAGCTCTCAGGAGGCTGAGGCAGAAGGATTACTGTGAGATCAAGGCCAGTTTGGGCTGCAAAATGAGTTCAAGGCCAGCCTGAACTGCATAGTGAGACCCTATCTCAAAAAGATAATCACTCAATAAATAAATACAAACAGTTATCGTTGATGTGAACCCAAAAGCAGAAACTCGTATTCCTCACAGAGTGAACACACTCGTGTGACCGCCCTGTATCCTCGCCGACACTCGGCACTGCCCGTCCTTTCTCACCGTCTGCCCACAGGTGTCCTGTGTGGGTTTAACCTGCAGTTTTTTATTTCTGACAGTTGCATAACTTTCCCACCATTTCTTGAGCATTTGGAAATGTGTGTTCAATTCTCTTACCTATTTTTCCACTAGGTTGACTATTTTTTTCTTATTGGTATGATTGATTTTTATGGTTCACATTTTACGAATCTAAATTGATGTAATTTTTTTTGAAGTGCCAGGGACCAAACCCAGGGGCTCACACATGCTAAGCAAACGCTCCACCACTGAGCTACAGTCCCGGCCCTTTTTTCTCCATTTTAAAACACACAAATGCTACCACCACATGTGGCTTTAATCACTGGAAATTTTGTTTTGAGATTGTTTCTACCAACACCCTCATTATGAATTGGATAAAAGAGGTTTTTTAAAATTGAGAAAATGGCTGGGCAGGTATGGCACACCTGTAATCCCGGCACTCGGCAGGCTGAGGCAAGAGATCATCTCGAGTTTGAGGCCAGCCTGGGCTCCACAGTGAGTTCAAGGCCAGGCCAGCCTGGACTACATAGCAAGAGCTTGTCTAAAAAAAACCAAAACCAAAACCAATCAAATTAAAAAATACTGAGAAAGGGTGAGGGTGGTTGGAAGGTGGCGGAAAAGATGAGGAGTGAGGGTAGGCGGGGAAGATTGAGAGGTGGGGACAAAGAGAAGTTATCCTTGCCGTCAGAAAATCCGACTAAAGCAGGCCTGCCTGTAATCCCAGCTCCTCCGGAGGCTGAGGCAGGACAATTATGAGTTTGAGAACAACTGGAGGTACACAGTGAGACCCTGTTTTGAAATAAAAAGTGAAAAAGGCTGGGGATGTAGTTAGTGAAGGCCAAGTTCAGTCCCTAGTGCTGCAGAAACCAAACATCGACCCAGCAAACAAAAAATCCACAGGAGGATAAAAGCGACCAAAGCGGAAGGTTCCAAATGTCCCACTTCGTAACGCTTCAGAACCGGTACCATATGGTAAAGAACGTCCTGGCTGCTGCACAGACTGCTTTATAAAGAAAAAGGAACATTTTTGTTGTTGTTCTTCCAGTTTCCTGGGCAGAAGTTTTGGATCTGAGGAGGTATTTGGTTACTGTTTTGTTTTATTTCCTTTGCAGAAAGTTACGTAATGGGGTGGTGGTGGGGAGGTGTTGCAGGGCAGAAGAATGTGAAGCCAGGCCAGATGGTTAGGAAGAATCACGAGGACTCACAGACTAAACTCGGCCAGGTTTACACAGCCCTGCCTTTTAAGTCTAAGTGGCCACAGATGGGCCCTGCGGCAGTAGGGAAATGGAGGGGGTCTGAAGCCTGTTCTTACCGTCTCTTTAGGAAATGGATCGAACATTCCAAACTGAGAGAAATTAACTTTAAAATCGTGGAATTCAACCCTACAGTCCTCGAGGGAAAGATCAGACCAGACTCGTCGAGGCCTGACCTGCTCCAGCCTGTGAGTAGGAGGTCACACGGGTGCTAGGGCTGTCTTTGGGGAGACCCTTGGTCAGCGCAGGGCTCTGGTCACCAGGTTGCACACAGAAGACTTTCAGAGCCTCCCGGGGCTAGATCTCCAGTGAGCTCCCCCACCGTGGAGAAGATTTAAGATGGTTTACAGTGTGAACAAAGAAGTGAGGCGTTAAAAATGTAGGCTGGAGCCAGATGTGGTGGCACACACCTGCCATCCCAGGACTTGGGAGGCTGAAGCAGAAGGATGCTGTGAGTTCAAGGCCAGCCTAGGCCACATACATAGTGAGTTCAAGGCCAGCCTGAATTATGTAACAAGACGCTGTCTCAAAAGAAAAAAAAAATATAGGCTGCAGTTACGCATGTGAATGTGTGACAGGCCAGGTCGCGGCTAGAAAACGGTGTCCCCAGCTCTGAGGCTGTTGTGCCCTTGGCCTTTGTACCCTGCATTCAGCTCCCAGCAGCTGAGCCGCTCCAGACA
This sequence comes from Dasyprocta punctata, assembly GCA_004363535.1. Classification (NCBI taxonomy): domain Eukaryota; kingdom Metazoa; phylum Chordata; class Mammalia; order Rodentia; family Dasyproctidae; genus Dasyprocta; species Dasyprocta punctata. Next base: position 3,738 of record RJWM01008909.1, read on the forward strand.
CCTCCCGAGCCAGGGCTTCCTGAGCTCTGACCAGAGTCTCCCACGCAGAACAGCCTAAGCTGTTCCAGGGCTGCTCCTTCAGGGGACACCTCCGAAGCTTTCCAAATTCTTCCCACGAGCCATTCCCACAGGCTCTTGGACCACATGGTCAGGACCAGTCACAGCAACGACCCCACTTCTCTGGCACCAAATTCTGTCTTGGTTACTTTTCTCTCATTGCTGAGACAAAACACCTGACACCCAAAATGAAGGCAGGAAAGGTTTATTTAGCTCACAGTTGTGGAGGTTTCAGTCCATAATCAGCTGGCTCCAAGGCAGGGTGGTGTGGCCCTGGGGCACTTCAGAGCAGCAGAAGACAGCAAAAGCAGCCAGAGCAAAAGTGGGTGGGAGCGAGCCTCTTCTCCCCCCTTACATTGTAATCAGGCTACCACCCCCCTACCCCAGGTGGTGTAGCCCTCACACCACCTCCATCCCTTCCTCTTGCACAGGCTCAGGGTGTTTACAAAGTGAGCACCCTGGCCCCCTGCTGAGTCGCTTAAACTTCTCAACTTCTCAAGTTGACACAACGTATCAACCACTACACCTGGGGACAGGGAACCTTGGTGACAGGGAACCTCGGGACCCTGCAGCACTGGAGGGGCAGCTCATGGGGACACAGCAGGGGCGCCAGGCCCTGCCAGTGAGGTTCTGTCCCCTTCAGCTGCTGGGTCCCCTCCGGAGCTGTGGCCATGGTCGGCCTGAATGCTCCAGTCCCCACTGGAGACCTTGAGCCACTACCTCTTCCCCCCTCGCCTTCTCTTGTTTTGACAGCTGAACTTCGTTCGGTTTTATCTCCCGCTGCTTATCCACCAGCACGAGAAAGTCATCTACTTGGACGATGATGTTATTGTGCAAGGTACAGTCACCTCATCCAGGAGTGCGCGGACAGAGGCAGCCCGCTGCCCAGTGACCCCCAACGCTCAGGACAGAATGCTTGAGCACAGCCTGGTTAGAAATGTGGGGCCGTGTTGAAAGCAGGGTTGAAAGTCCCCTGGTCGGTCCAGTTGGCTTTCTGATGACCACCTTCTGATAATCAAGTCTACAGTAACTAGTGTGGTAACAAGTCCCTTCTCTAGGGCCCTAAAATGTGCAGAGCTGGGTGTGGTGGCGAATACCTGTAATCTCAGCACTTGGGAGGCTGAAGCAGGAGGATTGCTACAAATTTAAGGCCAGCCTGGGCTACATAGCTCAAGGCCAGCCTGGACACATACGAAGACCCTGTGCCAACAAAACAAAACAAAACCAAAAAGTAATACGTAAAGTTTCACTGATGTTATTCTTAGTGACCTAAATTTGGGTGGTTTTTGTAGACAGGGTCTCACTATGTAGCCCAGGCTGACCTCAAACTCACAGTCACCTTCCTGCCTCAGCTTCCTGAGTGCTGGGATTGCAGGTATGCACCACCATGTCCTGCTCTTAAATTTGCGTGTTTAAATGTTGTGTTCTAACTCTTCTGCATACCAAAAGCATAAGCATCACTCTGCTGTAGACCGCAGATGTAGATCTGACTGCTGCTGGCATGATCGGTGGCTTCCCAAACTGGCACAAGCTCTTCCTTTCATTTTTTTGAGATAGGTTCTCACTGTGTAGTGCAGCTGGCCTTGAACTCACTCATGTAGCCCAGGCTGGCCTTGAACTTGCAGCGATCCTCCTGCCTCGGCCTCCCGAGTGCTGGGATGACAGGTGTGGCTAGCACAAGCTCTTATTAAGCAAATCGCCAGGCTGCTTGACGTCAGGGACTTGCCCTCCCCCACAGCAAAATCAGGAATTGCAAACCCCAAGGTTCCTCCCAACTCTGCAGTGCGTGCACCGACACTGAACCCCTGGTGTCTCCCATCCAGGTGACATCCAGGAGCTGTACGACACCACCCTGGCCCTGGGCCACGCGGCAGCCTTCTCGGGGGACTGCGATCTGCCCGCGGCTCAGGATCTCAGCAGGCTGGTGGGGCTGCAGGTGGGCACCGCGGACCTACCCTCCCCTCCTGCTCATGCTGAGAGCCATACCATCGGGAGGACAGTGCCAGCCGCAGGGCTGTCCATCCCCATCCCTGTCCCCGCGTCTTGGCCTGGGCAAGACCCACGCTGCTGGTGTGGAACACACCTCAGGCTGCGGTAGGTAACCCGCTGGCCCAGCGTGCGGTGTCAAATGACCCGGAAACAAGCCGCTAGGCTGCCCAGCACCGCACCAAGCGCTAGGCGTGGTGTTTTCTGTGACAGACTCCCTGACTGGGGCGCTGTCCACCCCCCTCTAATTTTGAGATAGGGTCTTGCTAAGCTGCCCACACTGAGCTCTCCGAGTTTTGATCCTCCTGCCTCAGCCTCTCAGAGTGCCTTGAGACCAGGTGTGCAAAACTACACCCAACTTTTTTTCTCTTAGTAGAGAAAAATACTAATTTTGTTCAAGGATAAAGATCTCCTTACCTGACTATAAATAAGGGACATTTCAGCCTATATTTAATGCTAGCCAAAAATAAAGCAAAATGAGAAGCTTTGCATGCCTGTAATCCCAGCACTCAGGAAGCTGAGGCAGGAGGATTGCTGTGAGTTCAAGGCCAGCCTGAACTGCACAAGCAGACCCTGTCTCCAAATGCCGTCCTCTTTGAGAAACAAGCGATCCCCATTGCCTCGCAGAACACGTACATGGGCTACCTGGACTACCGGAAGAAGGCCATCAAAGAGCTGGGCATCAGCCCCAGCACCTGCTCCTTCAACCCCGGCGTGATGGTCGCCAACATGACGGAGTGGAGGCAGCAGCGCATCACCAGGCAGCTGGAGCAGTGGATGCAGAGGAATGTGCAGTGCGTGCGTCCCCCGGCCCCGCCCCCGGCCCCGCCCCCGGCCCCCGCGCTCCTCCCCACCCACTCAATCCCGGCGCGCCGGCTCCGGCTGAGAAACGCCTCCGGACCTCGGAGGGGTACCCTGGGCACGAGGGGAAGGGCGTGGAGAAGCTCCCCGCCAATGACGGGGGACAGAAACACGGAGAACCCGGGTCAGGGTCCCTGCGCGTGTTCCTGAGCTGTTCAGGAATGCGCTGTTTTTAGTGAAAAACCTTCTATAAAAATTTGTTTTTAAGGACTATTTTATAAAGTTAATGAAGCTTTTTTTCCTTGCTACTGGCAGTCGAACTCACAACCTCATGCCTGCCAGGCAGGCCCTGTGCCACTGAGCTAAATGCCCGGCCCCAGTGAGGCTTTTTAAAGTTAGGTGTTTTTTGAGACATGGTCTTGCTGTGTAGTCTAGACTGGCCTTGAATTCACTATTCAGCCCAGGCTGGCCTTGAACTTGCAGCAATCCTCCTGCCTCAGCCTCCTGAGTGCTGCGATTATAGGCATGTGCCATCACGCCTGGCCAAAGTTTGGCTTTTTCAATTTATAAATTTTCATTGTAAATTTTTTAAAGAAATGAGAACATAAAATAACTAAAATTAACACTATCATGGCTGTGATGTCATTGTATTGCCTATCTGGATATTTGAATATCATCGTAACCTTGAATTTTAAGTAAAGCTATGCTAAATAATGCAGGATCAGAATTTTTTCATGTCTAACCTCAGAAAAAAGCCTGAGAGTTAAGGTAGCAAAATATTGTGAATCTAAACGGTGTCTATGGGAGTCCACAGTTCAACAGTTTTGGGGGTGGGGGTGGGTAAGGGGATTTACGGCAGGATCTCACTATGTAGCTCAGGCTGGCCTTGCACTAGAGGCAATCCTCCTGCCTCAGCCTCCTGAGTGACTCACACCTGACTTGCCAATTTTCAAAGTAAGAGTTTTGGAAAAGGATGAAAAGCCCGAAGTTCATCTGTGCAGAGAAGGCCTGAGGTCTTTGTAAGGCACCGCGTGGGCGTCTGCTTCCTGCGAGCCCTGGGTGCTCATGGCCGACTGTGTTCCCCTCTCAGGGAGAACCTCTACAGCAGCTCCCTGGGGGGCGGCGTGGCCACGTCGCCCATGCTCATCGTGTTCCACGGGAGACACTCCACCATCAACCCGCTGTGGCACATCCGGCACCTGGGTGAGTCCTCGGGGCGCAGGCAGGGGCGCCGGGCAGCCTCCGCGGCCTGCACTGCTGTCTGCGGCGGCCGGCGGCAGGCGGTGTCCGGCTCTGCTTGGCCGGCAGCGCAGGCTCAGGCTCAGGCCTGGAACCAGGCCCGGGTGGCTTTGCTTCCCGCTGGGTTTAATCCACAGCATCAGAATAAGTTGTATATATAAAATTTGTAAGACATACTTGGCCAGAAACAGCAGTTACTGCACCGGCCTGACAAGCACAAGGTCCTGAGTTCGATTCTCTGTACCCCTGCTCCAACCAAAAGGGAACAGAAACAGCAGTTATCACCAAATTGCAGGCCCCTCTGAGGTAGTTTTTTTTTTTTTTTTGAGACAGGGTCTCATTATGCAGTTCAGGCTGGCCTTGAACTCACAGCGATCCTCCTGCCTCAGCCTCCCAAGGGCTGGGATGACAGGCGTGCGCCGGCTCTGAGGTAGCTCAGCGCAGCCCTCAGCCCGCAGCTGAGGCGGTCATGCAGGCGGCTTCCCAAGGCAGATCCTGCCGGGCGCCCTGCGTGCTGTGTCCTGATCTGATCAGTCACCCGGGCTCCTCGGTGGCAACTGCCTCCGGCCGACACTCGCCAGCGTTCACCGCTGTTCCTGTCGCAGCCACCGCACACGGAGCCCTGCTCCCGCCCTCTCCACTCAGTGGAGCGCTGGTTACTGAAAAATAAACTACCAAACTCCCTCTCATGGGAAGAAACCTGAACCCACACAGGGCACATTTTTAAGAGCTATTCAGGTGCCCTTGGCGTACCCCGGGAAGGTCCTCTGGAGGTGCTCCGCGGTGGTGGTACGCAGTGCGCCCTCTGCTTTAGTTCTTTCCCTTCCCTTGTGGTCCGTGTCTACTACTGCCCCTGCTAATGCCTCTGACGGCTCGGTTGCACCGCAGGCTGGAGTCCCGACGCCAGGTATTCGGAGCGTTTCCTGCAGGAAGCTAAGTTACTGCACTGGGACGGGCAGCACAAACCCTGGCGCTTCCCCAGCGTCCACGCCGACCTGTGGGAGAGCTGGTTCGTCCCTGACCCCGCTGGGATATTCAAACTCAGGCATGACAGCTGATGGAGCCGGTGCTGGGGATACTGAGTGTGGAGCCGCAGGGCTGCCCAGTGACCTGTCCCAACGCTGTTCTGTGAGCACTGCCCTCCCCGTGTGGCACCCCTCCACCTCTGCGTCTGAGAGACAGAGCCCGCTGCCTGGGCTCCACCCTGGCCCGGGAGCAGCGGTCACAGCCCACCTAACGCTGGGTGACGGGCACAGCCCTATGTTTTTAAAATTTCTAAATACATTTTTTGCATCCGAGTATATGTTTTGTAACAGGTTGCCAATCTTGTCTTTTATCAAAACAATTGCATTTAAAATGTGGAAGTCTGTAAAAATAAAGTATTCTGGTTTTTTACGATTTTCGCGTGTTTGTGACTCTGCATGTTACAAGGTGGGCAAAGTGACGTCCGATTTAAAGGGGGACAGAACACCAGGAAGTCTTGACACAGAAAAAAGCCTGCAACTTAAAAAGATAATCACTCTTGGTATTTTTATGGGCAAAACCAGTAGACTTTCAGATGCATTTAAAAACCTTTCAGTATCATTTAATGAAAAAGCCTCCCAGAGTCACGTGCAGGGTGCGCTAACATGTTGCGGTCCTGTCCTGCTGGATGAGCCCCTTGTGACCGTATGCTCGCTTGGGAGGCCCAGCCCCGCGCCGGCGAGGGGCTGCGTCCCTGGAAGGCGCTTTCTGCACCCCACAGGAACCGCCCGAGGGGCCAGAACAGAACCCGTCAGCGCTCAGGAGGAAGCCGCCCCGCGCCCTCCCGTGGAAACAGCAGCACAGTGCACGTTTAAATAACATGAGCGACTCACACGGCGCGACTGCACAGGAAATAAACCCATCATCGCGACAGCTAAAAAGCATGGTAAGATTTACAAGGGTCTGCTCCTCCTGCTATAAATGTAACAGCAGGCTCTGTATGCGCCCTCCTGGGGGACAGGGAGGCCCCCGGGGTCTTCACACTGCAGAAACCTCGAGGGCCTGGATGTCGGGTGGGGCTGCAGTGCGTGCCAGTGGCATTTCTGAACCCCCGGCTCTGAGAGCCTGCAGGCCTGGGCGCTGGACTGTCTGTAGCACCATGGAAAATGCATTAGAAAATCACAAAGGTACAGAATTCCTCCCTTCCGTGAGGTCTGCTGCGTCCTAGCAAAGGGCGCATGGAGAGTTTTTAAATTACTGACTTATTACATTGACCTAGCAGGAAAACACCTGTTTAACTTAGTACATCTCATGTACACAAAGCACCTGTTTAAACATGATTATCAAATACTTGCAGCACCGTGTGGCTCGGCCTGAAAGTTCCCTTCTTATCACGCTCCGTGAAGGGGGGGAAATCAGGGGAGACCACGTGGACAGGCCCGAGCTTGCTGTCCACCCCAGCCCCGAATGGCGGCACACCCGCCGCTCCCGGGTGTGGTCCGGACAGATGCCCGTCTTGGGCACACGAGGGCAGTGGCTTGTCAGGTGCTCACAGTTAGGAATCAAGTATAAAGGTTCAGGCTGTTGCACTGGTCTCGCTACGCAGCCCAGGCTGGCCCTGAACTCTCGGCAATCCTGCCTCAGCCTCCCGAGTGGCTGGGATTACAGGTGTGCACCACCACACTCAGCTAGGCTGCTATGTTTTAAAATTACAGATCCAGGGTGACTCCCACAAGGAAGTCGGTTTCTTCATAAAGGAAATATAGTCTCTAAAAAGCTGCAGTGATAGCTAGTTCAAATACAAAACACATATAAAAGCCCTACTTCTCCCTTCCAAACTACTCAGGTCCATAGGGTTCATTCCACGGCGCGGCCCCACGTGCTGGGGTCCCAGCACGGGGGCAGCAGGACCGCGGCGGCCTCTGAGAGCTGCAGAAGCTGCTGCGGCAGCGGCCAGAGCTCCGTCCTCACGCAAGGCTGGCTTCTTCCGGCTCCTGAGGCCCAGGGCGGTCGGCGAAGGCGGGGATCCAGTCCGTGCAAGCCTGGGGCGGCCACTGCCCGTTTGGGACGTCGCCGAGCGCGGACTCTGCGCCTCCTGCTGGCCCAGTGCTGTCGGCTGCGGGGAGAAGTGGGCTGACTGCAGGCAGAGGGTGCGGTGAGGGGTTCAAGAGCACAGTGAAGGAGAGCTACTAAGAAAATGGGAATGAAGCTTCTGGAATAAATTCTAAGCATAAGTTCTAAGATACAGCACTGCCAGCCCTTGTCTGTCACTTAGGAAGCAAAGGGCAATGTCACCAGTCCAGGGAGAACGAGCCGGGAAAGCTGCTTTGGATGTGTTTTGCTTGGTGGCGCTAAGGACTGAACCAGGGCCTTCACCCCGAGCGGCACCCACCGCCCTCAGAAGGTTCTGCAACAGTCCCTAAGCCGCCCGGGGCGGGCTCCAAACCCGGGGGCCACCCTACAGTGTGCGCCGCTGCAGCCGGCTACGGCTCGAGTGGTTAAACATCACACGACCACCAGTCACTGTGCTCGTCACTGGGAAGGCCCCAGCCTCTGAGCCCGCTCCCCACACCCCGCAGGCAGGCCGAGGAGGAGTGCGTGGGGTCCTACCCAGCCCGTTGAAGGCGAGGCCGCAGGGCTCGCTGCCGCCCGGGTTCTCGCTGTACGCCCCGCCGTAGGCAGCTTCGTAACCTGGGTCGTACTTCTCCTCCTTCACAGCCATCTTCTTCGCGTCCTCTACAAGGAGGAAAACAGATGTCAGAACGGGTTCCACGCAGCGGAAATCTGAGGAATTCCTTTCCGTGAATGAGAGAAACCCTGTAGCGTGCACTGGACCCTTGGCACTGTAAACACCCGGTGCACCCGACCTGGGGAGGGGGAGATGCTGCTTGGGCCCTCACTGCCTGGCAGGGCCCGGCGCAGCGGAAAGCCTGGCGGAGAAGATTTAAGTGGCTGGCACCCATGATGCGAGTGAGAATGCGCTGACCACGAGGCCATCGTTTCCCCGGCCGTGTACGCTACGCGCCGTGTCCGGGACGCGGGAGGGGGAGGACGCACCCTGGGCCAGCTGCAGGTCGAACGTGTAGCGCACTTCCTGCACGTCCGCGTTGCGCTCGATGCCCCGGAGCTGGTCCCGCAGGTCCCTGAGCTTGATGTAGTAATGAACCTTGTCCTGGGCGCGGGGGAACTGGGCGCACCTGGCGCTGGACGACGGCATGACGTAGCAGAGCTGGGGGTGGGTGGGGGGAGGTCTGCTGGGGCCGCGGCTCGGTACCGCACCGCACAGACACGCATGCGCAGCCCAAACCCCTAACCCGCTCAGGAAGTCAGGACATAAAAACTGCGCGCCCTCGCTGGTGTTCGTCCACCCACAGGCTTCCCTTCTCAACGGCAAGTGTACGCTGGGGGCCCGGAAGGGGTGAGGTGCACGGGAGTGCGGGGACGTCCTCCGGCCCCCTTCCGAGGCAATCACTGCGGTCGGTCTGGGGGGTGCATGTCCAGGGCCGCACGCGTGACCTGTGCCCCAACCCACTGGGCTGCGTTTCTAAAGTGTAAACAAAGCCGAAGAACCTAAGCAGCAAAGCTGGAACTAAGGACCTGGAGACGCTGCAGAAAGAGTTCTCAAAAGCGCTGTTTGAGCTCACGATGGCCCTGCATATAAAACCTGACAAACGTTTATTTTTGTAGTAATACTCTAACCATGTCTGAATTAATTTTTAGCTATTAAAAGTTAGTAATTAGATATTGCTTAGCAAAATATGGTGTGGCATAGTTTATGACAGCATAAATTGAAATGGACATAGTAATTAAAAAGAAAACCTAGGAAAAAAATTCCCATTTAGCTGATCTACAAACACAATTTTAAGGACTTACAGTTTCTGTGTCAGGAATCTTGTGGGGTTGAAGCCCAAATTCCAAGTTCTTAACTCTTACTCCAAAAACTTCTCTACTAAAAATTTCATAAATACCTAAGATGAAATACAAACATATTTGTATTGCCCCAATGTCAGCATGGAAAAAAGATAGAATTTAAAAGTAAATCTTACATTTTCCATTAAACACTGCTATGCGTGGCTGATATTTCTGCAATTTCTGTACTAGAATACGTCCTCCTTCACGAAATTCTTTACTAAAATTGAATTAAAAAGTAGTAAAAAATATATAAATAAGACAATCTTTGTAATATGCTAAATTCAGGCAGCTTTCAATGAAAGATCCCATCTCGAGTGGGTTGAGCTCAGCTCTTCTGGGATCACGCGAGCGGGCGCGGGGCACCGGTTCCGGCCACGTGTACCTGGAGAGGTCCTTGCTGCCAGGCGTCGTCCTCTCCACCATGTTGGTGAAGCCGATGCCGTACTTCCCGGGCAGCGTGTGGTCGTCCATGTGGCTGAGCTGGACCTCGCTCAGCCCCGACATGAACAGACACTTCCCTGTGGAGACAGGCCCGTGGGTCCGAGTGTCAGAGAACCTGGGGTGGGGGCGGTGTGTGCTCCCCACGGCTTCCTTTCTGACAACTGATGACATCGCGCTACTCCGGACCGTCTCTCAGACCAGCGCCTTGACGCCGGAAGACATTAAAAGCGTAAACTTCTCTAGCAAACCTTCAGTACAGACAGTGCATTATTAATTTCCAAAATGAACGCTCATTGGCTGCCCAGAACGTTTCTCCTGTGACTCCTGGGCTATGGACTAGCGCGTCCTGGGGCCCACGGCGCCCGCGGTTCTGCTGGGCAGTACTGGGGAGGAGGATGCGTCTGGCCGACGACCTCTCTCTGCAGGGGACCGCAGTGCCGACAGCTTTGCTCCTGCTTTCTGCCGTCAGGATGACTCCGCAGCGGCCCCAGTCCCCGGTCATGACCTCTCCTAACCATTACACGACCTGACTGGCAGGGAGCGGGCACTGACCCTCGCCCAGCGCAGAGATCAGCGGAAATCTGAAGGCGTTTGCGTCTGGTCTACACTGGTGCGACACACTGCTGTCCTTCTCTCTGTACGTAGTTACTCAAAAACTAGTTTTTAAAAAGTAGTAAAACTCATGGAAAACAATTCAAAAGAGGGGCCTAGGAGTACAGCTCAGGAGGAAAGAGCCTGCCTGCTGCAAGGCTCTGGGTTCGATCCCTGGTCCCAATAATAAACAAATAAAACCACAGCTGGTCAAAAAAAAAGGACAACTGCTGCTAAAGACACAGACGGTGGCGGGGCAGGGTGGTGGAGGGGAAGTGGAGATGGAATCCAGGGCCGTGCCCAGGCCAGGCAAGCTCTATCGCTGAGCTACGTTTGTTTTTCGGTTTTTATTTTTGCCCTGTGCGTGTGTGTCTGTGTGTGTGACAGGCTCGCATTAAGTTGCCAGGCTGCACTGCCTCACCCTCCCGTCGCTGGGGTCACAGAAGCGCAGCACCGCGCTGGCTGAGACTGCGTGTTTAACAGGAAATTCGACACTTACAGAAATGGTTTCCAGGGCCGGGGTAATGATGCCCTTTGTAAGCAGCCATGAGGCCTGGATTGATGCCAATCTATAAAACAAAATAATTACACAACTTCAGTCTGCAGGAGTAGAGCGTAAACTTTAGCATTTTAACAGAGGAGTAGCACACAAAACTGAACTGATGATAAAAAAACAAATTTAATACCGCAACAGCAACACTATCAGTATTATTCTTGGTCCAAAACAAAATGTATTCCACAAGAAGAAAGCGATTTCCTTCCCACTGAACACTCTGCTGAGTCCCCACACCAGCCCCACCCTTGCCGGCTGGGAGGAGGGCTTGGCGCATCCCCCAGTCAGCACCCATCTGGCCGCCAGTGTCGCCTGCCAGGGGCCCACGGTTACGGACAGAATCCAGGCTTGGGGTCACGGCTGTCACTGGGATGTGCGCAGGCACCACTCAATCGCCACGAGGCAGGCAGACCACGCACTGAGCCACCGTGAACACCAACCCCACGGCCCCAGTGAAGACACGGTGCTCAGAAAAGAGGACGGGGACGGCAAAGGAAGTAAGACGCGCTGTGCCTAGGCATGCGCTGTCCACGAGTAGTGCGAGCAGGGTCTACTGTCAACATTTTACAAAGAGGCTGCAAAAAGGAAGAAAGAAGTTCAGACCTGTCCGAGATCACCAGGACAGGACCTGGACCCCAACTCCCAGGAGGGGCTCAGAATCGGTTCTGCTCAGTAAAGCGCTAACTGCAAGGACACCTGCAGTACAGCTGATCCGCTGGAGCTATCTATAAAGCCGAGAGGTGCCGGAAGTTCTTACGATCACGATGTCCAGGTTGAAGGTGAGAATGTCGGGGAGCGTCTTGGTCAGAAGCTCGGCCTCGGACACGCCGTTGAAGCGGTCTACTTTCCGTTTCACCTTAAACGTGTCCGTAATTTTTTCCTGCTTTTCCTTGGACTTTGTGGACTTGCCAGATTTTTTGGACTCGGCAGGCTTCTTGGGTTCGGCGGGTGCGGTGGGTTCTGACGCCTTGGCTTTCCTTTTCCTTCCCCTGGGAGCCTCTGAAATGACGACGTGCAAACCGTGCTGCAGAGCTGAATCGGGGACCCTGCGGCTTCCTAGGAAAGGGACCTGTGGACGCCCCTGCCATCTCGCTCCCCGACTGACCCTTCCACTCCCTGCGGCCTCCTCAGCAGCGTCTCTCTTTCTCCTGGCTACAGGGTTCGTTGGGGGCAAGACCCCACCTCTGTAATCAGACTCATGTTGCCACACGAGCTTACTGTCGCCTGGGCCTCCTGGTGACACACAGTACGCACTGTTGTATAGCATGTCTAAAGCTAAACACCTTGGTGATTAAAATACCGATTTTAACTTAGTTTCCCAGCAGGAGAAAACCTGAAATTGCTGGGCGTGGTGGTGCGTGCCTTTAATCCCAGCACTTGGGAGGCTGAGGTACAAGGAGTGTTATGAGTTCGAGGCCGGCTTGGGCTACAACGTGAGCAAGGCCGGCCTGAGCTACATAGTGCAACCCTGCCTCAAAAAAACTAGGGCCGGGAGTTTGGCTCAGTGACTTAAGCGCCTGCCTGGCAGGCCCGAGGTTGTGAGTTCGATCTCTGGTACAGAGAAAAAAAAAGAAAGAAAGAAAACCCGAAATGGCTCCTGAGCTTGTCTAAGGGATCTTGGGGTGCGCTGTGTCCACAGAGTGAAGCAGAGGTGCTGAGATGCATGCTCCAGGCTGGAAGCATCTTTCCCAGGCCCGAGCAGGGTTCTACCCTCAGCACCCCACCCCAGGAGTCTCCTGGCACCGCCAGATGTGCCCTGGCTGTAGAATCACCCTTAGATCCGCTGACTTAAAAGTTACCCAGCAGGCTTTCTTATCCTTCTTTTTTTCTTTTTTTTTTTTGCGGCATCGGGGATTGAACTCACAACCTTGTGCCTGCCTGACAGGCGCATAAGCCACTGAGCCAAACCCCCAGCCCTGGTTTTTTGAGGCAGGGTTGCAATGTGTAGCTCAGCCTGGCCCTGAGCTCGCGTTGCAGCCCAAGCCGGCCTCAAACTCACAACGCTCCTCCTACCTCAGCCTCCTGAGTGCTGGGATTAAAGGCGTGCGCCACCACGCCCGGCTCCTTAGTTCTTTTTCTATGATGGGCTCTTGCAATCTGGAGCACTAGGGCCAGAGACGCAGGCACCACCACACCGGGTCTAACCCTGCGTTCTAACGCCTCCTTCCACTCTGCTCTGCCCCACCCCACCCCACCCCGCCCACTCCTATTTGGTAATTCCTCACCCAAGACCGCAGGATCCGGGCGGTCTTTCTTCTTACCGCTTCATGCTACTTCAGCTGCTCCCTATGAGAAGGCCTGGTACCTGCAGTTTGTACCTGGGGAGCTCCCCCGGCTTCCCAGATTCCTGCCCAGAGCCACAGGGACAGGGTGGGGAGGAGCTGCAGTGCAATGGACTTGGGGTGCTCCTGGACCCCCACAGCAAGGCAATGCTGCTTCACTGGAGGAAGCTGCAACTTTCTCTGTGCCCTCCCCACCTGAACCCTTCGGGGCTCCTCTTCCAATTCTGCTCTCTTTGACACTGTTGGTCCCGCCCACGACAGCAGCCGGAGTCTGTCCCCCTGGCGCTCACCTGTCAGAAGCCTGGGCCCCAGGCAGCCGTGCTGGGAGAGGCTGGGCTGGGGTGAGCACCCCTGGAGGGGGCGGGGGGTGCCCCCCACCCCGCTCCTCTGACCTCCTGTGACCTCCCTCCCAGTGGCTCTGCCACTGTGGCACCCACCATCCACCTCCAGGCCTTCATCTCCTCCACCTGGCGCTAAATGAGCCTCTGTGGCACAAAGCGGCCTGCCCTCAGTGCGCTGCCACAAAGCGCAGAGCAGACCCACACGGCTTCTCCCCGACACCTTGCTCCGCTGGGCCCTGCAGGAAACTCACTCACCGGCCAGGAAACTGCCTCCACGGGCGCCCTCCTCCTGTGGCCTCCCCCCAACCCCAGACACCCGTCTCCACGGCCTTCCCTGCTCTCTGCAGCCATCGTACCCTGGATTTCCAGCCTGAATCCTGGGCCCTGCGGGTGCTGGGTGAGTGCTCCACCACCGAGAGGCTTCCTCGGCTCTTCAAGTTTGAGTCTGAGGCTGACCTTGAACTTGGGATCCTGCTGCCTCAGCCTCCCGAAGAGTGGGGATGGCAGGCGGGCACCTCACTGTGTGGTTGCAGCCCGG
>RJWM01008909.1:17541-70589 GCA_004363535.1 Dasyprocta punctata
AGCCTTGCGCCTGCCAGGGCAAGCGCTTAAGCCACTGAGCCAAACTCCCGGCCCTGGTTTTTTGAGGCAGGGTCGCACTATGTAGCTCAGGTCGGCCTTGCGCCGCGTTGTAGCCCAAGCCGGCCTCGAACTCACAACGCTCCGCCTACCTCAGCCTCCCGAGTGCTGGGATTAAAGGCGTGCGCCACCATGCCCGGCTCTGCAGCCCGGTTTTAAATGTGCCCTCTACTTCAGTCATCCCCACGGACACAGGATCCGCTCCGCCTTGGGGGCTGCATTTGGAATGCGGAGGCCCCGCTTCCTGTCCGTTACTGGATCTGGGGAGCCAATGGGGCTGTGAGGCTCACCGGGCAGGATGAAGTCCTGAGGACAAGGCAGGGAGAACTGGCACCCAGGAGCGGCTGGATCTCGTTTCCTTCATGACGTTAAACCTGCCCACTCCACCACTTCTACCTGTGCCTGCACTGGCTGATCAGACCGCGGGCAGCTGGAGATTCTGGGTCTCTGTTCCCAGAGAACACGGATTAGCCCAGAGCCCCACCTGCCTTGCTCCTTTTCCTTCTCTGTGCGCTGTGACTTGGGGCAGGAGACGGGGACCCACTGCAGGGGTCCCTGATAACTGGGCCGGGGGAAGGGTTGGTGATTCTCCCCTGGCTCATGCCCTGCTGCCTTCAGGACAGGACGGCAGCCCTCTGGGTAACACCAGCCTCAAAGGCCCGTGCAGCCTCTTCTCTTACTGTTCCTTGCTACACCCTGGCTCCGGGACCCCTGCCACGCCTGGTGCACACTGACTGCTTGTAAAGGGGTTGGCACTGCAGCAGAGCTGCAATCCTTCTGCTGTGGGATCCCGTGCATGCGGCAAAGCCAGCATCACTGTTCTAGGGGAGGAGGCGGCAAATACCTGTCACAGGTTCCTGGGCAGGTGCTGGGGTGGGAGCTTCTGGGGGCATCTGCTGTTCAGTCATCGTCGCCGGGACTGCCAGGTCAGGAGCCTCAGCCATCACTGGCTGATAGGGAAACGGGTAGAACGCTTGAGCTTGCTCAAGGGAACAGCTGGAAAGACAAGCAGTTCACAGTGATGACTGAATTACCCTAATGTGAGGCTTTATCTGTTTATTTTTTGCAATACTGGTGATCAAACCCACCAGGCGCTTTACCCTGGAGCCACACTCCCAGTCCTTTTAAAGTTTTTCTCCTTTTAAGAAAGAGTTCAGGGTGTAGCCCAGGCTGGTCTCAAACGTGCCATCCTCCTATCTCAGTCCCCCCAAATGCTGGGGTTACAGCTGTGTGCCATGGGGGCAGCCCAAATGCAAGTTTAAATGACCAGCTGTAAACAAATTCTCAGGATCCAAATAGTCTGTCACCAGGCTGTAGTATTTTCTTAGAGGAGGTAATGGAGAAGGAGGAAGCTCCAGTCTCGTATGCAAATACCCACCCTTTACCCGGTGTTTAGACAAAACTATCTCAGATGATACCAGGTGTCACCCACAAAATCTGCCAGTTGTGCCAAGTTGGTCACACTTCCTCTGGAGCGAGAGCATGGGAATTTTCTTTTCTTTTTTTTTTTTTGCTGCACTGGGGATCAAACTCACAACCTCGCACCTGCCAGACTGGCGCTTAAGCCGCTGAGCCAAACTCCCAGCCCTAGTTTTTTGAGGCAGGGTTGCACTATGTAGCTCAGGACAGCCTTGTGCTCGAGTTGTAGCCCAAGCTGGCCTCGAACTCACAACGCTCCTCTTACCTCAGCCTCCCGAGTGCTGGGATTAACAGACTTGAAAGGCCCTTCAACCCACATGGCTGCTAATCTGTCCAGACACAATGTGTGTCCCTAGCCTTTGGTATTTGTCTATCTGTGGAAAAATCCCCTTCAACCTAAGTTATGATTTTCTTTTGATTTATTCACCTGTTTTCTTATTTACTCATTAGACCTGGCTTTTGCTGTTGGCTTTTTGTTTTGTTGTGGCTTGTCACCGAGTGGGGACTAGGAATGATTGTTTTGTAAACATCTATTCAATTTATGAGAAAAAAAAATCTCTAAGCTGATCTGAATATGATTTCAACTTTGCTCAAAGTAAGAAATGTGGGCCTTAGAAGAAAAATTTAGAACACTTTCCAGTGACCTCAAGCCACTCCCTCAAGCTGCTGCCGTCAGCCCAGAGCTGGGGAAGGGACCAGAGATGCGCAGGCCGAAGCGTGAGCCTTGGCACGCGGAAGAGGACAGGAGAGGGCGCCATCGCTCAGGAAGGGAGCCGGGATGCACTGGGCCTACGGCAGGGAAGCCGCGCTTTCCGTGGAGGGCGCTCGCAGCTCTCTCCGTGTCTGTCACATGGAGCGAGGTCAGGAGGAGCGGCCAGCTCTGTGGTGTAGATGGTGCAGGCACAGGGAGCCAGCCGGCACTTGGGGTGTGCCTGGAAATGACCCCAGGATACCCGCAGGCTCCCGGCTTGCAGGCCGGAAACTCTGACAGGGGCCTGGAGGACGCGGCACCAGGGAGGGAAGAAGCTGGAGAAAATGTGGCTGAGAGCCAGTGAGAACAGTATTAATCTATATCCCAAGAGCTTCGCTTTTTAAATATACTTAAAAAAAAATCAGTCTTAAATTATGCAAAAATTAAGAGACAGTCAATAAATTATAGTACATTGACGTGAGAATACTGGGAAGCTACTAAAAACTGATCCTATCTAATAGCACAGAAAAGTTTAACATACATTTTATTTTAATTTTATTTTCTTTGGTTTTGGTACCGGAATTTGGAACTCAGGCCCTCACACTTACCAAGCAGGTGCTATGTCACTGAGCTATACCCCCGCCTCTTAATATATATTTTACAGTAAAAAAATATAAGGTAACATCTAAATTAGGGCTGCACGTAGAGAAATATATAGACATGGAACAGAGGTTAAATGTTTAAAAAATATATTGTTTGTTTATTTGACACAGGGTCTCACTATGTAGTTCAGGCCAGCCTCAAACTCACAATGTAGCCTAGACTGGCCTTGAACTTGTGACCCTCCTGCTTTAGCTGGCTAAGTACTGGGATCACAGGTGTGTGTCATTACTAAAGTGGTACAGTAAAGAAAAGTGATGAGCCTAGAACTGTGTTCAGCACAAAGTAAAATGTCCTCTTTTTGCATAATTTTCTTTAGTGCCACTAATAGTGCTCTTAAATTGTTGAAATGCTGGCTATTTGCTGTTTATGATTGAAGTATTCTAAGGAGGAAGACTAGACTGAGATCTGGAAGTTATACGCAGAGAATGCTGACAAAGCCAACAGGAACCCGGACTGTGGACAGCGACAGTTTCCAGATGCTGACCCTGCGGTCACTTTCGGACTGAACACCTAGCAGTGAAGACACGGGGTCCCGATACTGTGTTCCGGCCCAGCTCTGGGGTGTCCCTCAGACGCTCGTCTGCGTGGGGGTGGGCTGTGCAAGGCGATCGCATCGCAGGGTGCTACAGCTGAATGAGCTGTTGGGAAGCGACGCCTGGCCGGAAGAGACCATCACTGGGGACGGGACCTGGAAGTCTGTCACCCTCCTGGGCCTCTCCCTCCTCTGCTTCCTGGCTGCCGTGACAGGAGCAGCTTTCCTCCACGCCAGGCCATCGCTGCCTCAGAGCCTGCCCGCTGGGCCCTGAAACTCCCCAATCTGTGAGGGAAAATAAACCTCTCAAGTTGCCAGTGTCAGGTATCTTGCCCTGGCCCGAGAAAGTGACTAAAACATTTCCTGGTACCAAGGGTGGGGCCACTGTCAGGACCATGTAGTTCAGCAGTCTTTGGAACTGGTTACCAGGAGGAGTTTAGACAGGTTTGAAGATTCCTGCTGGAGAAGCCCTAGAACGTTGTGAGCTGAGTCTGATGGAGATTCGGGTCAGAACTCAGAAGCTCAGAACACAGACAGGAATGCAGGTGGTAAAGACCAAACTCGGGAGGTTTCAGGACGGAACAAGAACTCCACTGAGAGCTGGACTCCAGGCTGTGTGTGTCACCCGCCAGCAGAAAATCTGTCCACACGCTGTCCATATCCTGAGACTTTCAGGAAGACTGAGATAAAGGGGTTGTGGGCCAACTAACCCAGGAGAGGAAATTTCAAGGCAGTTCAGGCATGGCAGGGGTACTTCTGGCTGCTTTCAGTCAGGTTTACAGTATGAATTAGGAGCAATGGCAAAACTAAATGGTTTCAGAAGTTTGTAGTTTCACCAGAAAGGAAGTGCCTGCAAGTGGGGCCCAGGAGAGTACAGTTTTTGAGATTAACGTTAAAAAGAAGCCAACTGGGCCGGGGATTTAGCTCAGTGGCTTAAGTGCCTGCCTGGCAGGCTCCAGGTTGAGTTCAATCCCCGGTGCCAAACAAAAAAAAAAAAAAAAAAAAAAAAAAAAAAAAAAAAAAAAAAAAAAAAAAAAAAAAAAAAAAAAAAAAAAAAAAAAAAAAAAAAAAAAAAGAGAAAAGAGAAGAAAAAAAAAAAGAAAAAGAAAAAGAAAAAAGAAGCCAACTGCTTTGCATCAGTGAAACAGGAATGAGACCCTGACGGCATCTCAGGAATCAGCGAGACATCCTAACCTCCAACAAAAGGATGCAAAAGTGAAAGACTGCTTTGAGAAGACAGCCCCAGGGCACCCTGCTGGAGAAAGGCTACACAGGAAATTGGTTCCCTGGGATTTGAGTCAGTGCTCAGCCATCCAGGCACTTGGAAGCCTCTGCAGCCATGGTCTAAGGGGGCCTGCTTGAGCTGGTGGCAGACCCTGGCGTGAGCCACATGGTGCTGCTTTTATGGGTATGCACAATGCAAGAGCTGTAGGGTCAGGGGGGCTTCCATTCACATTTCAGAAGAGGACCTGAGAGGCCTCCGAGTGGGCAGTGTGAGGCCATGAGTGAAGTCAACAGTATAGTGGAGACCCCAGAAAGCTGGAGACAGCAGAAACGTGGCTTGTCTCCTGAGGCCAGCCTAAGACAGCAGCCACAACAACTGCAACCAGCAAGGCTGCAGGGGCAGGGCTTCCTCAGCCCTTTGGAGCACACATCTTATCCCAACTTACTCTGGATCCTGGACATGGAACGACGAGCTAATGTTTGCCCTGCTGGTTTCCAGTCTTGCTTTTGTCCAATTCCTTTCTATCCTCTTGTTCTTCCCTTCTAGAATGGGAATGTTTGCCCTGTGCCATTGTATGCTGAAAGTGTTTCACTTAGTTCTTTTGATTTTTACACAGGCTCATAGCTAAGAGTTTGCCTCCAATCTTGGAGAAGATTAGACTTTTCAGCAATGCTGGAACTGTTAACACTTTGGCAAACCTCAGAGATGGACCAAATGCATTTTACATAAAAAGATGCACATGGGTCCTTTGGAGGCCAGGGACAGAATGTTCTGGTTTAGATCTAGAATGACCCCCCAAACTCCCATGCACATGCACGGGGTGGGGGTGGGGCTTTTTCAATGTGATTGTATCATGGGGTGTTATAGCTAAACAGCGCCATACAGGTGAGCCTGGCACGAAGAGACAGTTCACTGGGGGGTGACTTAGAAGGTGTCTCTCTCTCCCCAGCTCCTCCCTTCTCTCTCTCTGCTTCCTGGCCACCATGATGTGACCCTTGCACTATGTTGTTTCTGTGTGCCAGTCAGCACTGAAACGTCTGACACTGTGACACAAAACAAACCCCTCCTCCCTCTTCCTTTAAGCTGTGGGTGTCAGGTATTTTGTTCCGGAGATGAAAAAGTGACTAAGATATATTTGTGTTCTGCAGTTCTAGGGATCAAACCCATGGGCTTACACGCCCCTCACATGATCACAATAGATGACCTCAAGAAGACAGGCAGTTTATCAGTCTGTCACATGGTCAAGAAGGCGACCTACCTGCTGCTACCCCCATATTTCACGCTACCATTCTAAGTGTCACAGATAGGTTCCATCTTGAGTACTTGACAAAAGTCCAAAAACCCAATCCACAGCAAGGAGACAGCACTCACATTACAAAAGGCTTCTTCACTTCTAAAAATTGTCACCTGAAATGTGGCTCCCTTAATACAGTTAGGGGAATTCAAGTATCCTTTGAAAGTCGGGGCCTCAAAAACTAAAAATTAAATTCTAGAAATTACTATTGGCAAATGAAAAGTGAAAAACAACAAAAATAATCTGAACTTCTACCTTAACGACATGTATCATCTTTCAAAGAAACCCAGAAACTTGACAACATATCCCTTACCTTTTATAAAAATAAGGGCATCTCACGAATCATTTTATAATAAAGTACATTTATAATAAACTGTCATTTTATAGTAAAATACGTGGCTTATATGTGGATGCCCCCAAGATCCTCATGAACTCCTGGGCGGGGCTTGTGGAGGACTGGACCTCAGGGTGCTGTGGGTGGCAGGCAGGACCGGGTCAGAGGAGGTGTTCCCTGGAGGTGTGTTCGGGAAGCAGCCACCTCCTTGGCTCCTTCCTTTGCTTTTGCTTCTTGGCTGCCATGGTGTGAGCAGCTCTCCTCCACCCAGGCCTCCACCGTCAGGTTCCTATGTTTGAGCCTAAGAACCATGGACTGAAACGTCTCAAACATGAGCCACAGGCAGCCTTTCCTGTAAGCTCTGGAAGTCAGGTATCGTGTCCCAGTGGTGAGAAATGACTAAGACAGTCAGGCTTGCCCTCTCTACTTCTTCCCTCCCCATGCACAGGAGGTCAGGATCAGTGTGGAATGCCTAAATCAGAACCCCCTCCTTTTTTTTTTTTTTAATAACCCCCTGGTATCCAACACACGTGATGAATGTTTTCCTTTCCCATTGTTCACTTTTCTTCCTTCATCATTTGTGCCTAGGCTGTTCTCACCCCCGTCTTTCTCTGCCATGTGTTCCTTCTCCCCTGGCCTCCATCTGGGTCCTCTTCTGTGAACTATACAGCTCAGGGGCCTGGTCTATGCAGCTGTCTGAAACCCATGAAGTGTGTACTTTCTGACAGTCTTTCTCAACACTCCCCCCAACCCCGCAGCTTTGATTAAGAAGTCCAGTTAATTCAGTTAAAGACTTAAATTGCTGTCTTCGAAATACACTCTATCATCTTAAGTATGTGTAATACTGGACAGTCACAAAATAGTATTTGTTACTCAATAACGCAAATGGTCATCGCTGGGGGAAAGCTCTGTGAGCTCTGATGGAAGACCACCCTAAGCACGCCGAGGCTGCTGCTGACTGCTACGTGGA
Organism: Dasyprocta punctata; assembly: GCA_004363535.1. NCBI lineage: Eukaryota > Metazoa > Chordata > Mammalia > Rodentia > Dasyproctidae > Dasyprocta > Dasyprocta punctata. The sequence continues at coordinate 24,727 of RJWM01008909.1, forward strand.
AGTGTCCGCTCACCTTGCCAGTCTACTGAAAACCGTGAGCACAAAGACTCGAGAGAACACAGAGTCCCCAGTGCACTGAACCTGTTGTTCCTTGTCTAGTATGATTTCAAGATTCTTCAGCATCTGGTCATTTTTTTGGTTCTCAGGATCAAACCAACTCCTCTAGATACAGCTTCACCGGCCCAAAACAGAGCAGCACTATCGACTTGTGCATTCTTATGACAGATGACAGAACCTGTGACAGCAGTTTTCCTGGGACTCGAGGGACCTGCTGAATCACACCGAGCTGAGCAGGAGTAATGACTGCCCTGGGGAGGCGTGGGGGTGGAGGCCTGTAATCCCCGCACTTGGGAAGCTGAAGCAAGCACTTGGGATTGTCAGTTCAAGGGCATCCTGGGTAACATTGCAAGAATCTTGTCTCAAAAACAAAAACAAAACAAAACAAAAAAACCCCAGAAGTCCCTAAAACCAAATCAAAAAATGCAAAGTCTTGCCATAGTCACTTCTCCCTCACACCACACTTCGCCACATTCTTCCACACCTGAGTAAAGGACTGGGCCTTTCTAGGAAGTGATGATTCGATGTTCCTATCAGCAGGAAATCATCTGGACTCTGACTGTCAATTCTACAAATTCCTTCTAGAGCTGAGTCCCCCACGTTTTCCACACACTATCAGCACCATCAAATCGCCAGATTTCTGAAGAATAAAACTGGGATAAAGCTACCTGGCATTTCAGTACAGACATCTCTTCAGTTTTTTGTTGATTCTTGCAGAATAAACCAGTTCTTTATTTCCCTCGCAGGAACTGCCACCAGGCTATCTTGCTTCTGCCCACAAAGAGCAGTAGCAGGGCACAACTGCTAGCCAGGGAGGCAGACTCTGGTATTATCTGGGTTTTTTGTTTTGCTTTTTGCTTTTTGAGATGGGGTCTCACTGTGTAGCCCCAGCTGATCTCTAACTCATAGCAATCCTCCTGCCTCAGCTTCCTAAGTGCTGAGATTACAGGTGTGCACCACCACATCTAGTTTAGGACTGCTGTAATTGGCCTTCTCCTGAAATACGGTGAGGACACAGGATTTTTGTGGAGCACCTGAAGTTCTCTTACTGGCCCTCATGGATCTTGAGCTTTAAGTCTCTCTTGCTCATCTCCAGTCTGACAATCATTTTCCTTAATGGATGAAAAACCAAGCCAGGCGAATTAAGGTACATGCCCATAATTCAGTATTTGGGAGGTTGAGGCAGGAAGACTGCTTTGAGTTCAAGGCCAGCCTGGGCTACATAGTCAGTTCAACACCAGCCTGGAAGACAGTTACACCCTGTCTCCAACAAACAAACAAAATCAGCAAAAAACAAAACAAAACAAAACAAAACACCAGTTGGAAAAATCAAAGTCAGAATATTGTATTTATGTCTTTGGTCATCTAGTACCATGCCAGTGGGCCGTGTGGAAAACCAAAACCTTCTTCCTGTCCACATCTAACTCAGAGTCTCTCCTAGTCTCACCATCGTTTCTGGAAAGCCTGATCTCATGTGAGGGTTAGTCTTTCTCACCTGGATTCTGTCCTCTCTTTGTTTTTGGTACTGGGAATTGAGCCTAGTACCTTGTGTATGTTAGGCAAGCATTGTATCACTAAGCTACATTCCAGTTCTTTTTAAATTTTGAGACAAGGTCTAGCTAAGTTACCTAGGCAGGCCTTGAACTTATGATCCTACTGCTTCAGCCTCCTGAGTAGCTGGGATTACAGCCGTGTGTCAGCAAGCCCAACCTGATCTATAGTCTCAGTGGTCTGTCATTCTTTTCCAGTCACTTCTGATCTGCCACCCTATCTTGCATCTTTAGTAAAGTCATTTTCATGCTTGAGGTCACTGGACCCGTACTAGGCCCTTTATGTGATCCGTTCTCTTTTCTTGTGGTTGACTGGACTGTAAGAACTGTTGAAGACTCCTGAACTATTTATTTCCCCATCTGAATAGTCTACATCCATGGAATAGTTTTTCTTTGAATGGCTTGACATTTGTTTTCCAAGTAACAATTATACCCAGCATTCCACTAATTTATTAGACCAAAGTCAAGGGTAACTGAGACCACCCTCTGAGCGGTACTTAGTATTGGAGTCATTTCAGAACTCGCAAAGATAAAGTCTTCGAATATTACACAAAATTTTCCACATTTCCTGATGGCAAAGCTTTGCAAGTCCTATGGATGAAGACACATACAAAAGCCAGAGCTTTGAACAGACTCAGAGGCCATTTTGTTGAACAAGGCCTTATATTGTGTAATTCACCTGATGACAGCCTTTGCTTTGGTTTCAACTTCCCTGTGATGTAAGATCACGAACATGAGAGACATGTCTACAGGGTCTGGTGAATTCTCTCATTTGCAAAGTACTTCTAAGAAAGAAGCAAAAAATTTCATTCCAGAATTGGGTCACCATATCAGAAGAGAAAAGCGCAAATTAATATATGGTTATCTCTTCCTAAATTTTAAAGGCTGTTTATTTTGCTTACTTCAGTATGCTGCTGCTGGGATGGGGATACTGCTCAGGAGGTAGGTACGTGCCTACAACTGTGAAGCCCTGGGTTCAATCCTCACAAAGAAAAAAACCAAAAACCCATACCACCAGTTTCAAGATTGCAGACCCTCCTTTTACAGACCCTTCTTTTACAGACTGTCCTGGAAGTTCAGCGTCTATTAAGCAGCAAGAGCATAATTTTTCATTAGGGCTAACAGTATTTTTATTTCAATGGAAACGATTACACTTTCTCCTTTTAAAGATCTGGTCATCTTATTTTTCTCGGTTAGTTTTCTGTTAATAATTCAAATCTATTTTTTCAAAACTTTTTTGACTTACCCAACACTCCCAAAATATATTTTTAAAACGGTCGTCCCGAGATCACTGGAAATCTCGGCCAATTCTGAGCTCAACTCCTTGACAGAGTGATACCCATCCCCATCGCCGTATTACGTGACCCTCAGCGTTGCTTTTAGTTAAGACTGCGGAGGAAACCACCGCACACGGACTAACTTTAACAGGACAGCTGGAGCTGGGTCTCTCGACCCCGCTCTCCGCATGGCCGGAGTCACCGGGGTGGCCGGGAGCTTAGGAGGAAACGAAGCCAGGCGCAGGTGCAGGGGAAGCCGCCTGGACCCCGGCAGCCGACGGCTCCCGCCCGCGCAGACCCGCAGCGCGCACGCGCGGCCGGCCTTTGTGCTCAGACCCCCGCCCGCCGCTGCCAGCCGTGAGGGGTCGGGGAGGGGGAGGGGGAGAGGACGGGAGAGGAGGGGGAAGGGAGGAGGAGAGGGGCCGGCGAGGGTGGCGCCGCGTTACCTGCCCGCGGCCTCCGCTTCCATGCCCAGGCCGCGCGGGCGGCTGGTCCTCCCGTGCCCACGGCCGTTGGCCTCAGTGTCCCGGCACTGCGCACACGGCAAGGCGACACCGGAGACTTAAACCCGATGGCCGGCGTGGGAGACCGCGCTGGCCTCGGCTCCTCTCGCACCGCCTCGGCACCCCACTTCCCGACAAACCGGTTTCCTCGCGGCACTTCCGCTCCGCGGCCGTCACGTGACTCTCCGCCCAATCGCGTCCCCTCGCGGGGCGCCCCCGGCCGCACGGCCTGTTGGGAAGGGGCGGGGCCCGCGGGCGCCCGCCTTCGCGACCGGAGTTCCGGGTGCGGGTGTGTTATTCAGGTTTTCGCCTCAGCTCTTATCCCGGTTAAAAACTGTTGCTTAATCATCAGCCACAGTGATGGGTGTGCGTGGGGAGACCGGTATCAGAAACCCCTAGAGTCATGAGGCCACGGTACGGAACGGGCCTCAGTTTCCCGATCTGCTAAAGTAGGGTGATTGTTAAAACGCGAAGCTTGCGGTAAATCATTGTCTGCGCTACTTCGGGTATACGAACGAGTTAACGTTTGAAGTCCGTGATGCCGACGCCGTCCAGGCGTCACCTCCTGGCAAACTAACCCCACTTTTATTTCTCATGTTTCTTACAGTGGGTTGCTGTGTGTGTGTGTGTGTGTGTGTGTGTGTGTGTGTGTGCGCGTGTGTGTAGTTTTTGTGGTTCTGGGGCATTGAACCCAGGTACATCTCCACTTTTTATTTGGTTTTATTTTATTTATTTATTTGAGACAGAACACAAACTTGCCCAGGTGGGGTTCCACCTTGAGATTCTTGATCTTGTGATCCTCCTGCATCAGCCTCCACAGTGCTGGCGTTATAGGGATGTGCCACCACACCTGGCTCAGAGTGGGTTTTGTTTCATCGATTCTCAATTTCTGTCACTGGTGTTTGTGCAATGACTGCATCAGATAACTCCTGAGACAGGCATTTGTTTCTTTAGTTTACATGATGAAAACCGTGGCTCTGTCTTACCCTTCCCCAGTGAGTGCCAGTGCTAACTGATAAATCCAAACCCTCCCGGCTCATAGCAACAAAGGTTCCTTTTCACTCGTGTGACACATGACCAGGGAGAAGGCTGGTGCTCTGTGTCACTGTTTTTCTAGGATCCAAGAACTTTCACAACAGAAAAGTAGGTTAATTTGTATTGTATTGTTGGAAATGTAAATAAAACAGTATTTCAGTTTTGTTTTTTGAGACAGGGCCTTAGGGGCCAGGGATATAGCTCAGTGGCATAAGTACCTGCCTGGCAACTGCAAAGTCATGAGTTTGATCGCTGGTAAAGAAAGAAAGACCGGGCTGGGAGTTTGGCTCAGTGGCTTAAGTGCCTGTCGGGCAGGCACGAGGCTGTGAGTTCGATACCCAGTGCCACAAAAACAATAAATAAATAAATAAATAAAATGAAATTAAAAAAAAAAGAAAAAGAAAGAAAGACCGGGCCTTGAACTCACTATGTAACTCACACTGGCCTCCAACTCATGGTGGTCCTCCTGTCTCGGCCTCTCTAGTGCTGGGATTGCAGGCAGGCACCATCACACCCGGCAGAACAATATTTTAAAACATTACACAACTCTTAAAAACACCCTGTTCATTACACAGGTATCCAGTGAATATTTGCTCAATGAATAAACAAAAGCCCATCCTCTCCTCTGGTTTTGTTAAGACTCAGGACCACAGCTGGCAAAAGTTCCTAAAGCAGGTAGGTTACCCTGGTTACTCCACAGAGCCTTCTGGTGACTGAAATGTGTACAGAGCTGACTCCCTCCTGGGGAACCCTGGGCAGCAAGGACCCCCTCCCGCTGCCAGGGAATGCAGGCCTCTGGGTCCCCCAGCTCCATTCATTAAACCAGGGCCCCTCTGCTCAGTTCGAGCTGCAAAAGGAAGACATTGATCTGAGAAGGGGGACGCAATCGAAGCCTTGGTCTGCTGTCTCCAGGAAGCCTGAGAGAAGGGAGCCCAGATGTGCCTCTACTCTGGAGAAGCCTTTGTGATAGGTCAAATGAAAGGAGCCCACAGAAGGGCGTGTCACTTTCCCCCTTGTTCCTCCTCCCCCTCCTCCCTTGGGGCACCTAGGGGGCTGGCTTCCTTTGTAACTGATGTTAAGACATCAACAAGGTTGGATCCTGGACAGGGCTTTTCATTCAAGCGGGCTGCCAGTGTCCTTAGTGATACGGGGCCTCCGGGGGACTATCAGCTCACAGCACTGAGGAGAACGGGTGACCATGGTCATGTTGATAGCAGCCAACGGTTCCTGACCGTTGAACATGTGCCCTGGGCTGCTCAAGTCCTTGGCATGTGTGAATGCACTCAAACCCTAGGATAACCCCGTGAGCCAAATGTTACATCTTAGTCCGTTCAGTTACCATAACAAAACAAAAACTTATTTCCCACAGCTTGGAGGCTGGATGCCCACCTTGAGGGCAGCGGTGGAGCCCTGCTTCCTGGTGTGAGGATGTATGTACCTGCTGGCTGCATCCTTGGTGGGACAGGAGAGGAGCTCCCTGGGCATCTGCCCACGTCCTAACCAGCACGATCACATTGGTTCCAATGCATGAACAGGAGGATAAACGCTGTGTCCATTTTACAGTTTGGGTCCAAAGGAGAATTCCCTCCTCCTCCAGGGGACTCAAGTATTTTCCTGTCTTCACACCTTCAGCTGATTCGATGAAGCCCACACACATTATGGAGGGCAAGCTACTTTATCCAAGTGGACACGAAACGTTCTGGGTGGCATGCCTCACTAAACCAACCATAAAATTAATCATCAAGGTAGCCACTGTTATTATGTATATTTTACAAAGAAACTAGACTGGTATGGTAGTGCATGACTGTAATGCCAGCACTCAGGAAGCTGAGGCATGAGGACCACTGTGAGGTCAGCCTGGGCTACATAATTCTAGGGCAGCCAAAATGACTTAGTGAGATCCTGTCTCAAAAAAGCAACAATATAGCTACTAAGTCACAGAGTCAAGATTACTGCCAGGAGCCAGGCATGGTGGCACACGCCTTTAATCCCAGCACTCGGGAGGCTGAGGTAGGAGGAGCGTTGTGAGTTCTAGGCCAGCTTGGGTTACAACACGAGTGCAAGGCCGGCCTGAGCTACATAGTGCGACCCTGCCTCAAAAAACCAGGGCTGGGGAGTTTGGCTCAGCGGCTTAAGCGCCTGCCCTGGCAAGCGCAAGGTTTTGAGTTCAATCCCCAATGCCAAAAAAAAAAAAAAAAAAAAAAAGATTACTGCCAGGGCATTCTGGCTCCAGAGTTCATCCTTGCTAGGGTCTGTGTGAGACTAAGCAGCATGTGAGGAAGCCAAAGACTTCAGGCAGAAGGGTACTCAAAGCCCAGAGAGCTGGTCTGCAAACAGTAAACATGTATTTAGAACACTACATGGCTATATTAGAATAAGAAGAAGGTCGCACATCAATGGCTTTAGCTTCCACTTAAACTACAGAACTAAGATCAAATTAAACCAGAAGTAAATAGAAGAAAGGAAATAATAAATATTGGGGGTAAAACTACTGAAGCAGAAAACAAAAAATGGTGGAGGAAAACCAATGCTAGCAAAGCTTGAATTTTGAGAAGATTAATAAAAATGATAAACCTCTAGTTAAGCTTAACAGAAATACAATAAATTAATTGGATTAACTGAAGCAGTTAAAGATGAAATAAATGACAATATATATAGTAAAAGTATAGAAAAGGAATTTTTTTAGCTTTATTTCTACAAATAACTACTAAAATGGACATATATCTTTTTTTTTTTTTTTTTTTTTTTTTGCGGCACCGGATATTGAACTCACAGCCTTGCGCCTGCCAGGGCAGGCGCTTAAGCCACTGAGCCAAACTCCCGGCCCTGGTTTTTTGAGGCAGGGTCGCACTATGTAGCTCAGGTCAGCCTTGTGCCGCCTTGTAGCCCAAGCCGGCCTCGAACTCACAACGCTCCGCCTACCTCAGCCTCCCGAGTGCTGGGATTAAAGGCGTGCGCCACCACGCCCGGCTCTGGACATATATCTTGAAGACATTAACTATCAAAGCTCACAGAGTAGATAACCTGAATAGCCCCATATTTTTTAAAGAAATTGAATGTATAGTTTAAAATCTTCCCACAAAGAAAACTCCAGGCCCAGTTAGGTTAACTCGTGAATTCTATCAGACATTTGAGGAAGGAATAAAGCAAAAACTTGTAAGAAAACAACCTTCAAGCCAGGCGTGGTGGCACACGCCTTTAATCCCAGCACTCAGGAGGCTGAGATAGGAGGAGCATTGTGAGTTCGATGCTGGCTTGGGCTACAACGCGAGCGCAAGGCCAGCCTAAACTACATAGTGCGACCCTGCCTTAAAAAAACTAGGGCCAGGAGTTTGGCTCAGTGGCTTCAGTGCCTGCCCTGGCAGGTGCAAGGTTATGAACTCAATCCCTGGTGCCACAAAAAAAAAAAAAAAAAAAAAAAAAAAACAGCCTTCAAACAACTGGGCAAAATATTTGAACATATACTTCACCAAAGCAAAAGTAAGTACATGGAAGTCTATTGTTCATATTAATTTCTTTACATGGTGTAAGGTATGGGTCCAAGCCTTTTTTGTTTTGTTTTTGTAAATGGATATCTGAGTTATTAATCATGACTGAAATACAAATTAAAACCAACATGAGAAAACATTATTACCTATTTGAATTGTTAAAGTGACTGACTACAGCAAGTGTTAGGAAAAATATAGAGGAATTGGAACTCTCATACATTGCTAGTGGGAATGTAAAATTGTACAACTACTCTGGAAAAGTGGTAATTTCTAAAAAAGTTAAATATCCACCTACCACATGCACCAGATGTTGGTTTCTGAGGTGTATACCTAGTAGAAAAGGGAGCCTCTGTTCACAGAAAGACTTGTGGGGAAGGCTTCCTCACCTCGTGCTGTTGATAGCAGCTTCCTTCCCATTAACTGACTGGAAATAACCAAAATGCCCACCAGCAAGTAAACGGGTAAGCCAGCTGTGGTATAAATATATTCAGCAATAAAAAGTCAACTACTGATACATACAACAAAGTGGGTGAATCTCAAAAAGCCATGCAAAATAAACCAGACTAAAAAACAGTAGTGTTTTATTCCATTTATAGATAGCATTCCGTAACATGAAAATTTATGTGGTGACAGAAAGCAGCTCAGTGACTACCTAGGGAACGAAGCCCTGCAGCAAGCATTAAAAAGCAGCACAAAGAAACTTTTGGAGGTGATGGGTATGTTCATTATCTACACTGTGGGAATGGTTTCCTGTACGTGTGCAGAGCAAACGGCATCAAACGTATACTCTGTGAGAATTTATTATGTGTCAAATATGTCTCCATACAATTGTTTAAAAAGTGAGTGTATCACGATTTGTGTGACACATTAAAAAAATCCTTTAGAGCCGGGCGTGGTGGCGCACGCCTTTAATCCCAGCACTCGGGAGGCTGAGGTAGGCGGAGCGTTGTGAGTTCGAGGCCGGCTTGGGCTACAACGCGAGCGCAAGGCCGGCCTGAGCTACATAGTGTGACCCTGCCTCAAAAAACCAGGGCCGGAAGTTTGGCTCAGTGCCTTAAGCGCCTGCCCTGGCAGGCGCAAGGCTGTGGGTTCAATTCCCGGTGCCGCAAAAAAAAAATAAATAAAAAAAAAATACAAAAATCCTTTAGAATTCATTTTTGCACTAACATTGCTTAACAAAATTCAGCCCACTGTCTAAAAATCCATGTTGGCCAGAGATATAGCTCAGTGGCATAAGCACCTGCCTGGTGAGCGCAAGGTCCCGAGTTCGATTCCTGGTAGCAAAACATACACACACACACACACAGACACAGACACACACACACACACACACGCACACACGCACACACGCACACACTCCACCTAATTAGGTCACGTCGACTGCTGCTTTCTTCTCCAGCGGCTACAGCGCACGAAGACGCAGCTGTCAGGGCGTGGCGCTGTGTCAGGTTTCAGAAGACGCCAACAACGGGGAAAGAGAGCGCTTTTAACTTCACTCCCTGGCGGTGACCTCACCTACCTGTCCAACTCCACCTTCTCTAAGAGCTGCAAAGGCACTCGGTTTCCCTTGTGTGTGCGACAGGACAAACCGATGCGGTAATGCAGCCCCGAGCCTGTGACACTCCACCTGTCAAGGAAACCCCACGGCAGTTTGGGGATTGTGAGGAGGGGCTGCCCAGGACGTGAGAATCGGTTAAAGACAGACATCGAATCCCTGGCCCAGTCCCACTTCCGCCCGGGCACGCGAGTGCGTCTGCGCCAGCGGTGCGCGCACATTCCCCTCCGGCGTGGCGCCGGCTCCTCACACTGCACGGTCCGGTGCAGCCGAGGACCGTCCCGCAGCCCGACCATGCCCGCGGGCGTGTCCTGGTCCACCTACCTGAAGATGTTCGCCGGAAGTCTCCTAGCCATGTGCGCGGGCGCCGAGGCAGTGCACAGGTTCTACCGCCCCGACCTGGTGAGTAGGGGGGCCGGGCAAGGTCACGGCGGCCCGGGCGGCCCCTGAGCGTGGCCGCGGTGTGGCCTTCACTGCCGCCCGCCCTTTCCGCCGGGGCCACGCTGTTCCCTCTGTCCGGGCCGCATCGCTTTCCCGGGAGCGCCTGACACGCGTCAGGTCTGACGCCACCTCAGGGCAGTTCTTGACCTGTGCAGTCCTCCCCTGCGCATCGCGCTTGGTGTCCGCTCCCTAACTTCCGGGCGGAGCGGAAGTGACTGCGCGCGGAGGCCAGTGTCCCAGCCCGGCGCCTGGGGTTCCTGCTGCGTGCCACTCGCGCCTTGGTCGCGGCGTGCAGTCGTCTTCGAGGAGACCGTGTCTGTCCGGGTGTTGGAGAAGAGTTTGGTGCCAGGCGTGGTGGTTCACACCAGTAATCCCAGCACTGGGAGGCTGAGGCCGGAGGATCGTTGCAAGTTCGAGACCAGCCTGGGCTACAAAGTGAGCTCAAGGCCAGCCTGAACTGCATAGCGGGACCTTGTTTCAAAAAGACAGGGGGAAAAAAAAAAGCAGAAGAGACCTTGGAGTGGCGGAGGTGGCCGGTAAATGTGCAGGATGAAGAGCGAGGGAAGTCAGGCACTGGAAGGAGAGAAAAATTTAACTCGGTGGTAACAAGCGTCTTGATTGAATCAGGAACTGGACATGGAGGGAGGCGGGGACGAGGAAGTACGGTGTAAATCGTCACCCGAGAGCGTGCCGCGTGCCACACGGTGCGGATGCGGTGGTTCGCAGCCCTGGGCTCCGCCTGGACCGGATGACATTTAGGCAGAGCCAACGATGTGTTGAAATTAATTAATTGCAGTTAATCCTCACCACAGTTTGGAGGTGTTTGTCCCTGTTATCAAGTGAGGAGACTGAGGTTCGGAAGAGCGTAGGGGAGGACACAAAGTCTTGGCTTAAATGAGGCGGTGATTAAGGATCTGGTGGGCAAGCTGTTCGGTGTTTCTGCGTTTTATTTGTATTAATAAAATCATACGGTTCCAAACATCCGAATGAATCGAGGTGTGTGCGTCCAGTAAAAAACTAAAATCCTCCCCCGTCGCCCTTCTTTTTTTTGTCATCACCACTTATTGGTGGCTGTGAGCGCACACACACACAGCACACACGTATCTTCTGGACTGTTCTCCCACATAAATAGTCGGTATACGCATCTTGATGCAACTTGCTAGCCTCTGTTAATAACTGTGTACATAAGGGCTGGGGGTTTGGCTCAGTGGCTTACGTGCTGCTTGGCAGGCTCGAGGTTGTGAGTTCGAGCCCCGGGTACCGACAAAGAAAAAAAAAAAAACTGTGTATAGAGACGTTTGTGAGTCTTCGTTACAACCACTGCACAGTTTGTTTCATTCTGTTGTGATCTAGCAATCGGACCCAGGGCCTTGCATGTGCCAGACATACCCTGTTCCCCTCGGCCACTGTGTGTTGTAGTACAGATATTCCATATATTATATGTATTCCAGACGTGATTTGTTCAATCCCTATTGACATCAAATGTAGTCTTTGTACAACCTGTGCTGCCCAAGCTGCTTCTTAGCACTTCATCTTTTTTTTTTTTGTTTGTTTGTTTTTGTCTTTTTGATACGGGTCTCACTATGCAGTTCAGGCTGGCCTTGAGCTCACTTTGTAGCCCAGGCTGGTCTTGAATCATACTGATCCTCTTGCCTCAGCCTCCCAAGTGCTGGGATTACAGTTGTCACCACCACGCCCGGCTTTTCTTACCACTCCAGACTGCTTCTCTTTTCACAGCGGTAGTGAAGCATCAGAGACACTTCTTGGAGAAGAAAGTGACAGGAAGTTTCCTTAGAAGCGTAGTTTATTTAGTTTTGCTTGTGTAGGAGGAGCCCCCGGCAGTTCTTGCAAAGGAAGAAAGGCATCGAATGTGACCCTGGAGATTGGTTTGGCTCCCGTCTTGTTGTAATCAGTGTCCACCCTGCAGCAGGGGCATCGGGAGGGTCCAGGCCACCTGTGTCTGGCTGGGCCTCTCTCTGGGCATTTAAAGGCCAGGAGGGGAAGCTGGGTTAGGCTGCCACATGTTTTAGTCACGTTGAAAGAGTTTCCGTCCTTTCCCTGGTCTTTGGAGTTGTCCCAGATGTGCTGCTGCTGCTCTCATCTTCTAGTGAAACCTTGTAGTCTGACAGCTAAAGGTTTGAGTGGAGCTCAGAGTCAAGGAGACCGTGAAGGCCCTGGGGGCTGCGAGCTTCCAGCTGCCCTGCATGGTGCACCCCAAGAGCCGAGGAGCTGGCTCATTTCTTCCAGGTTGTTCAGGGTGAAACTCGGGTGCCTCGTAACACTCACTGCATGCCAGCAGGGCCCACATATGGGCCACTTGTCACCCCTCTTGCTTCCCCCACGGCTGGGCCTCTCCTCCGCCTTCCACCTTCTGCTCTCCCCTTCCTGCAGTATCTTCTCAGCAAGCCACCATTGTCACTTTTATTTTGAGAAAAGGTCTTGCTGTGTAGTCCGGGCTGGCCTTGAACTCATGGTGTAGCCCAGGCTGACCTTTGTACTTGTGGCAATCCATCCTCCTGCCTCAGCCTGCTGACTGCACCACCACACCCGGCTCAGGTCCTGCCACTTTCTCGGAACTCTCCAGGGTCTTCCCACGTCAGAGTGACAGGTGCTGGACACCTCATGCCCTCCCTTGGTCCCCTCCTACCTCCTGAGGAACATGTGACAGCCTTGCTTTCCGTGGGATGAGGACAGAATCCTGGCTGAGCTTCTCTGCTCTTGCGCTTCTGCTGGGTCCACTCTGGGAGAGCTGCACAAACACTGCTGTCCTCTTCCTTCCTGTCCTTGTTCAGAGGTCACCAATGAGCACAAGAAAGGACGCTCTGTATCAGTGGGCATCAGAGAAGTGGAAATCAAAGCCGCAGCGAGAGACCACTTCCTACCCACTGTGCGGCTGTGGTAGAACAGGCAGCAGAGGCGCCCAGGGTAAATGGAGGCATTTGAACCCCTGTGTGCCACTGGTGGAAATGAAAAGAGGTTTGGCTGCTTTGGAAAACACTGGCAGTACCTCCCGTGGTCAGTGTGGGACCCAGCGGTTCCACTTCTCGGTTTGTGCCCAACACACGAAAACCTATGTCCACCCGAAAACTTACATAGAAAGGTAGAGCCAAGAGGTTGAAGTAATCCAGGTGCTTATTAGCTGATGAGTGTGTAGAGCATGGTATGTCTGTGCAATGGAATATCATTTAGCAAGGAAAAGAAATGATGTACAGGTGTATGTGACAGTGTGGATGAATCTTGAAAACATTAAGCTACGTGAAAGGACGCAGTCACAAAGGACCACATACTGCCTCTTCTGTGAGATACCAAAAAGCCGGATGTGGTGGCACATGCTTGTAATCCTGGCACTTGGGAGGCTGAGGCAGGAGGATCGCAGTGAGATCAAGGACAGCCTGAACTACATACATACTAAGACTTGTCTCAAGCAAAAGAAAATAAAAATGACACCCAGAATAGGTGAATCTATGGAGACAAAAAGGTCTGGGGCTGGTGGGGGGTGATAGGAAGGGTTGTATTGAAATGGGAATTACGCTGGTGGGAGTGGAATTTCTTTATGGGGTGATGAAAATGTTCTGATATTTATTGTGATAACACAGCTATGTGAATATATCATACTGAAAACCATTGAATTGTACACTTTTCTTGTGTGTGGTGCTTGAGATCAGACCTAGGGCTTCATGTGCACTAGGTGAGCTGTGCCCTCAGCCCTGAATTGTACACTGTTTCGCAGGGGCAGTACTGAGAGTGGACCCAGGTCCTTCACACTGAGTTCTCTCTCTCTCTCTCCCCTCTTACTATAAATATTATATGTATATATATATATATAATATATGTATATATAATTTATTTTTTTTTTTAATATTGAGACAGTGTCTCATTAAATCTCTTAAGTTGTCCAGACTGGCCTCGAACTTGAAATCCTCCTGCTTCAGCTTCCCAGAGTCTGGAATTATAGGCATGTGCCTACAGTCAGCTCTGACTTGTACACTTACAACAGGAAAATGGCATAGTATGTGAATTATATCTCAATAAAATTATTACAAAGAAAAGTCATCACTTGCCTTTGTTGTCCACTTTCTTAGAAGACCAAGCTGCAGAGGTTTTTGCCGCCACTCTGGTGTGTGGCAGGCCCTTCCTGTCGAGTGACACCGGTGCGACTGTCCCCGTGTGAGCTGTGGTGCTTCTGACAGTGCCAGGGTAGGGTGTAGGATCCTAAACACAGGGCTGTCGGAGGCTGTCGGTCAGCCTGAGGTTCTCACAGGAAAGCCTGGCTGTTGGGTAGGAAGCAGGGCACATTCTGTCACATTGAATGACAGTCTTACACAGCACTAGCATCTCCGTTTTTTGTTTCTGTTTCTTTTGTAGTCGATACCTGAAGTTCCACCAAAGCCTGGAGAACTCAGAACAGAGCTTTTGGGACTGAAGAAGCAAGAGTGTGAAGCTCAGGTGTCTCAGCAATAGAAACTGCAAAACAGGACAATGCCAGGAGCCCTGTGACGAAGTCAGAGTTTTATAATTTATTGACTCCAACTCCTTAAGCATCTAAATCAGTTACCATGGGAAGAGGTGCTGCAGAGATACTCACTCATAGGGTGGAATTTTATTATGGTTTGACCAGTATCTCTTGAAAACTGCCAAAGTGCACATTCTGAGCTTCTTAATGTGATTTGTAAGATACCGAACAACATGTGAACTAGAGTATTTTCATTTTCTCCTGCCATTGCAATTCTGGTTTATTTCTCTGAATAAACCATTAGTTGACTCTTAATGGCAAGTGGGACTTATAAATGTAATAAAAGTGATATTTGTAATGAATGCTTGCAGTGTCGACGTTAATACTTCTCTACGTATTAGTACTATTCATACTAAACTATATTAAATAAAAATCTTTAGAATTTGAAGCTCTTTTGGAAGTGTGTAGATAACCAAATTATAACATTTGTGACTTGGCTAAAAGGTCTTTAACCTTTACATCTGAGAAATTCTTTAAGTCTGAGAAACCAGATTAAAAGTTTTCTCAAAGAGAACTTCCAGGATGGTGGCAGAGCGGTAAGCAGCAGGTAAAGAGCCTCTCCGAGAGTGAGAGTCGCCGTCCAGACGCTGGAACACAGCAACGCCAGGAAGACGGGGAGGGAAGCGGGTCCAGGGAGCTGAAAGCGCAAACCCACGGGGCGACTGGAGAGAGGAACGTCACCTAAGAAGGAGGCAGCCGGTGGCACCTTCTCCCCGAGACAGGACTCACTGTGCGAGAGGAGCCATCCAAACCTGCAGACACATGGTGACTGCTGGTGACCCCAGAGGTCTCTGCAGAGAGACGCGGCAGTGGAGGGGAGCAACGGGCGTGAAGTGCTGCACTAGCTGGCTGTGAGTGCTGAGGGCCCAGTCCTCCTGTGCAAGAGACCGATTGGCTGGGAGCCGTCTAGCAGAGGGGCAGCTGAGCTCAGAACTCAGAGCTGCTCAGCCTCCACCTAGCAGCTCCCAGGTGAGTTCAGGCCCACAGAAGGTGCGCAGGCGGCTACAGGCTGGATGGGTCTGATCTCGGCCCCCACAGCCCAAATCCAGCCTGAACTTCAGGGGAGATAAAGGTGCAGGCTCGCTGAGATTATCCACTGCCCCACCACAAAGCTATTGCTGGCTCGCTGGGGTAACTCACGGATCTGGGCTCTGTCTCCACACACTGTCTGCCAGTGATGGCAGAGACAAACCTGGAAGTGGGCCGTTTTTTCTGTTTTTATTTTTTGTTTTCTCCTTCATTGTTTGATCTTGTTTTTATATGAGTGTGAACATGGTTTCTAGCTTCTTTGTGGTGGTTCTGTTGTGTTCTTCCTTTCATCTCTTCCTTCTCTCTTTTCCTCCTGTTTTCTGCACCAGCTTCCCAAAGTTTGTGTGATCCCACTTTGTCTTCCAGCCTTACTCCTAGTCTCTTCCTCTTCTACTTCTCTACTTTTTCCATAACCCTTTTTAAATTTTCACCTTTGAGCCGGGTGTGGTGGCGCATGCCTTTAATCCCAGCACTCGGGAGGCTGAGGTAGGAGGAGCATTGTGAGTTTGAAGCCTGCTTGGGTTACAACCTGAGCACAAGGCCAGCCTGAGCTACATCATGTGACCCTGCCTCAAAAAACTAGGGCTGGGAGTTTGGTTCAGTGGCTTAAGCGCCTGTCTGGTAGGCGCTAAGTTGTGAGTTCAATCCCTGGTGCTGAAAAAAGAAAAAAAATTCAACCCTTGAAGGTAAAATTGACATATTAAAGACTTACTTCCTGCATGTGATTTTCTGGTTTGTTCTAGATTTATATAACTACAAATCTAGTTCTTGTGGGTTAGAGGTGGCATATCAATGATTACCTCAGTTTGTCACTTTCTAGGTTGTGTTTGATGCTGTTGTTATTGCTGATGGTACCACTTTAGCCAAAGTGACATAATTGTTCTAACCAGCTGTTTGTCCTGGTATTACGAGACTGAGATTGCCAAAGGGTGATAGAAAATACTGTGTATCATGACCAAACAGGCAGCAAATTCTCAAAGGATATATTTTAAAATATATTTTAAAATAACTGAAAAAGGAAAAAAAAACTGAAAAAGGTCAATGAATATTTTATGGGTTGAATTTTGTCACCACAAAGCTGTTGAAGTCCTAACTCTCAGTACTGTGAATATGGCCTTATTTGGAAGTAAAGTCCACAGATGTAACCAGGTTAAGATAAGGTCACAAGGTGGGCCTGGCCCAACGTGACTGCTATCTTCATGGGAAGAAAGTGCCACATAGAGACTCAGATGCAGGGGCCGAGGATACAGCTCAGTGGCACAGTGCCTGCCTGGCAAGTGCAAAGTTGTGAGTTGATGCCCAATACCAAAAAAAAAAAAAAAAAAAAAAAAAAAAAAAAAAAAAAAAAAAAAAAAAAAAAAAAAAAAAAAAAAAAAAAAAAAAAAAAAAAAGGAAGGAAGGGAAAGAAAAAGAAAAAAAGACTCACAGGAGAACCCTTGTCCCTAGATGCAAGGAAAGTTCCACCCAGACTCACATAGCACAGCCTGACACTGGAGTTCAAGGTTGCGGGCCCTAGAGCTAAGGAGAAAGGCCCTTCTGTTGTTCTTAGCCTCCGGGCTCATGGTACTTATTCTAGCTGCCCTGGAAACTAACATGAAAATTTCAGCTATTTTTTGAGTCTATAAAAAAGTAATGTGTGGGCCAAATGGCTTCTCTTCTGGACTGTTTTTCCTTAAGTTTTTCAGGTTCTGTAATTTTCTTGAGACAGGGTCTCGCTACGTAGTTCAGGCTGGCCTTGAAATCTTGACTGTCTTCCTGCCTTAGCCTCCTAACTCCTGGGATTACAGTCTGTGCCACCATGCCCCGTAGCATTCTATATTCACGATGACAACTCACTTTACTTCTTAGCCAGTGAGCAAGTTGCTACATGCCAGGGCTCTTTGTGGCCTTGGTTGAAGTCTTAAGTACTGTATTTGATCTTCCTTTCCTTTATCGTCATTTGGGGCCTTAGCAGAGGCTTCAGCCTGGGAGGACCTTGGGTCCTGGCAGCGACAGGTGAGGGAGAGCCACCCTCACAAAGCCACGGGATTCTGAGGTCAAAACCTTGAGCTGGAACTATTTGGTGCTATTTTATTCACTGAGATTTTGTGTATGAGACTTCTCTGGATAGATTTCAAGGCTACTATCAATTGAATACTTTTTTCCTTGAAAAAAACATCAACTATGTACTTCAGAAATAGTGAAGTTTTCCACTACTGAAAATTGTAAGGGCTTTCTCTCAGCAAAAGTTGAGATCTTTTTTATCTTAGTTACTTTTCTTGTTGCCGAGACAAAACACCAGATACCCAAAGTTAAGGAGGGAAGGTTTATTTTAGTTCGTAGTTTGTAGAGGTTTCAATCCATAATCAGCTGGCTCCAACATGGGGTGGCACGGTAGTGGGGCATTGCAGAGCAGAAACAGCTCATGGCAGGGTAAGCAGGCAGCGGCAGGCCTGTCTTCTGTCCTTTATCCCTGCTGGGCTGCCCACCTTTGGGTAGGTCCCATGGGGGACATGACAGTCTAATCCAGCTGCCTTTGAAACTCCCTGCCTATGACGGGTTAAGGCTTATGTGTGTGGGGGGACATCCAGATACAAGTCATAACATTATTTCTTTTGGTACCAGGAATTGAACTCATGACCTCACGCTTGCCAGGCAAGCACTGTGCCACTGAGCTATATCCCCAGGCTCATAACATTTTTTAAATTAAAATAATTCAAGAATGGGTTATAGAATACTAATTCAAGAATTCAGATCTAGGTGTTTAACTTCCTAAGATTTTGCAGATTTCATGGAGGTTATTATGTCAGTTGTCTTGAGGTGGTATAAACAATAAAATGATTGCAAAACTAGTTTCACCCACGGACTTGTTAAGAGGAGTTCTTAGTTTCCTGGTTAAGCTGCGCTTCAAATTCCAGTTCCCCAGGGACCTTAGTATTGACACTTGGAGCCGGTGAGCGCGGCCACCACGTCTGTAGACATGGTGAAGAGTCTGCTTCCAACAGCACGGGCTGGGGTCGCTTCCTGTGTCCCTGGGCCTGTGTGCATGGAGCAGCGTGTGCACTGTGGGTGGCCCCGGGGGGCTGCTTGATAAGTACCCCATCTTCCTTCACAGGCTGTGGAAGTCATGGCTTGAACCCCATTCTTCCTAAGACAGTGACTTCATGAAGATGAAAGTTTAATTTTACAGAATTAAACAAATTTATCTAAAATGTTATTTCGGGGAGCGCTGCTTTTGAGTGATTCTCTTCCTCTTCTGAAGTTACCCCACTGGAAGCCCACAAAGTGCTGGGCGTGGCAGCGCATCCCGAGCGTCCCAGAGGAAGGGCTGTCACCTCTTGCAAGGATTGCCTCAGCCAGGTGGCCTTGCTTGGAGCCACTGCTCCCCAAGGCTCCCAGCACTGAGAGCCCAGGGCAGAGGACTGCGAGTTCCAGGCCCAGCCTGGGCGATTCAGCCACTGAAGTGAGATCCGTCTCAATCAGTGTAAGTCTTTCCAAAAGAGCTAAGGATCTACAGCTGAATGCAGAGGCCCTGGATTCAGTGCCCAGTGCTGCAAAAGAACAAATCAGGATACAGGTGTCACTTAGTGACAGACCACTTGCTTTGCAAAAGTGAGGCCATGGGTTTGATCTCCAGCTCTGTGAGGTAAAAAACATGTCTGATTCTTGGATACAAGGTCTTGCTGTGTAGGTGGCCTAGATCTCGATCCTAAGTCAGTATCTGAATGTTGAGGTTACAGGGGTGTGGCCACCACAGCTAGCTCAAAACTTCTAACCATTTCGGCTTTCTTAATGAAGCTGTTTGATTTCAAAAAGTGCAAAGTAGACCAGTTGCAACCATCTGGTAATTAAATTAGGCCAGGTTAAGCTTTTTTTTTTTTTTTTTTAAAACAGGGCATCTATGACAGAGCCACTCTTTTGTATCAAACACTGATTATGATGCATTTTTTGGTGGAATTATAATTTAGAATTTGTAGCTGTGCAGTTCTGAGCAAGTGTCATATGTCACTTAATGGACTTTGATTTCTATGAGTATATAACAATATTCATCAAAAAGCTGGGCGTGGTGGCGCACGCCTTTAATCCCAGCACTCGGGAGGCTGAGGCGGAGCGTTGTGAGTTCGAGGCCGGCTTGGGCTACAACGCGAGCGCAAGGCCGGCCTGAGCTACATAGTGCGACCCTGCCTCAAAAAAACCAGGGCCGGGAGTTTGGCTCAGTGGCTTAAGCGCCTGCCCTGGTAGGCGCAAGGCTGAGTTCAATCCCTGGTGCCGCAAAAAAAAAAACAAAACAATATTCATCAAAATGGCAATTTGAGCTGTGTGGTAGCACATACCTGTAATACCAGCACTCTGGTACCACCGAGAAATGAACAACAAAATTGTAAGTAATCTATACCTACGAGTGCGTGCATGTGCGTACACACACACACACACACACACACACACACACACACACGGCTGTTAAGAGACCGAATCCAGGGCCTTGCTCGTGCTGGGCAGGTGTTGCCCTCCTGAGCAGTATGCTCCATCGATCCTGGGTGTGAACTTTCAGAAAAACTCATATTCAAGCAGGGGAGCTGGTGAAGTCAAAAGGATTACTGCAGAGTGACCAAGAAAAATACTGATGGCTGGGGGTGGGGCGGGCGTACAGTAAGCAGAAGCAGCCCATAGACAGGTACGAGCTTATCAAAAAAAAACTGTGACGTCTTTTTAACAAAACTTGCAGTAGCCCAGTTAGGTTCCACAGAATTTGGTAAACATAGGAAGACTGAATGTGCTCCTGAGCGACATCTTTCCCCAGTCTGTTGTTTAAAAATAAAGCTTGATGTGGTGGCACAGACCTGCAATCTTAGCTACTTGGGAGGCAGAGGCAGGAGAACTGCAAATTTAAAGCCAACCTGGGCAATTTAGCAAGAAAGGGCTGGAGATGCAGCCCTGTGGTAGTGCTTGCCTGGCGTGTGAGGCCCCAGGTTTGATCCCCAGCAGCCCAAGAACAAGCAATAGATGTTTATGATATGCACGATGCATACAGAGGCGAAACACTGGGTATTTGGGATCTTTTTTATTTTTATACACATGACAAGATTTTACACCAAGAATATTCAGTTAAATAGTACAAATTTACATTCATGAGGAATGTTAAAAAAAATTCAACTAAAAAACCCACTTCTTCCTGTGACCCACAATCCCAACATTTTACAGTGCAGGGGAGAAGGGGGTGGGGAGCATTCAGAACGAGTCCCCCAAAAGCAATGACTGAATTTCACATTCCCTCTCCACGCAGGAGCCAATGTCAGTGTGATTTACAATTCGTCTTTTTCAGCTGTAGATTTCTGTGAAAACAGAAAAACCAGGACTTGTTATGCCAGCAGAAGGAAAAGCAATGTAAGTGAGCTGAGCCATCTCCAATATTTCAGTTGTAGTTGAGAACTAATTTATAACCCACAAACAAGATCCAAGGTGCTTGAACTTAAATAATCAAAACTGGGCAAAAGAAATTGCAGAATAGTGCATGTTGCTGTGTCGAAGACGGAAGCGAGCAGGACGGCACAGGAGCACTGTGGCCAAGGAGAAAACCTATTCCCTGTGGCCGGGCTGTGCCCTCCTGGGCAGCTTCCCAGAAGATGCAAAGCATCACGTCACAGCGACGCGTGTGCGCCCATGGTCACGGCAGCAGTTTGTAGTAGCTAAATCTTGGAAGCAGCCCAATGCCCATCGATCCGTGAGTGCATAAAGAGGGTGTGGTTTTTTACACAATAGAGTACTTCTCAGCTCAAAAGCATAAACGACATTTCTAGGAAACTGGATGCATCCTGAGCCATACTTGTGAAGTGAAATAAACGGGACACCTGTGAATACCACATTGCTTCTCTGGTGTGAGAAACTGAAAGTGTAGATAAGGCCCAAAATGTACAATAGATACTGGGAAGCAGGAAAATGATGTTCAAATGGAAAGGTGGGTGGGGATGAGAAAAAGAAAATGGAAACAAAGCTTCTGTAAATCAGGAGGGGAAGAGGAGTTGAAAGGAGGGGAGGGGAATGAAAGTAGAAGGATCAAGGTATATTCTATACAGATACACGTCCCCTAAGATGAGTGTGATTATGTGTATCTAAACTACCAACCTGTATCGAAAAGTATAAAAAACAAGAAAACAAACCATGGCAAGGGCCGGGGAGGCGCACACACGCTGGCAAAGACGGATCTGCTCCAGCGCCCGGGTCTGTACCAGCCCCCCGCCCCTCCCCGGCCGCGCCGCCGCCTACCTTGGCCGTCTCCTGTTCGTCGTCCTCTGTGCCCGCGTCCACGTCCTCCTCCTCGTCTTGCTCCGTGTCCTGCTCTTGCTCTGCGTCCTCTGCCGTCTCTTCCGGCTCCTCCTCTGGCTCTTCCTCCACCTAAGGACGACACCCGCCCGCCAATGCTCGCTGCGCCCGCTTGAAGGTAAGAGCGCGACGGGCAGCGCTCTCGGCTAACGGAGACGACTCGAGAGGGGACTTCTCATCCTCATCTGTCTCCTAGGCCACGCCACTAAGTGAATTACTTCTAACTGGGGAAGGTAGGCATGCTTCTCAGAGAATGAGAAACTTCTTTTACTTATGAGAGAACGAATTAAAAAAAAAAAAAAAAAAAAAAAAAAAAAAGAATCCCGAGTGCAGCCAGCTCCCCAGCACAAGGTGCGCATGCCCACTCCGGGAGCACGCCCAGGGCAGGCTGGGCCACGCACCTTGGCTTCAGGGTCGATGTTGAGGCTGAGGCGAAGCATCCTCTCTATCCGGTCTCCGTAGGCTTTCGTGTCCGGGAGAAGATACCCCGAGCGAAGGGTCGCCGTCTCAAACAGGACCACAGCGAGATCCAGAACGGTTTTGTCATCTTCATCTTCCTAGGGTGGAAATGGTTGAGCTTGATTAATGTTAAGACGCAGGAAGCGTTCACGTTCAAAAAACTGCGCGCGAGCTGGGCCACGGGGCGCACCTTGACCCGCCGGAGCATGTCTCTGATCAGGGGGTGCCTGGGGTTGATCTCGAATGTCTTCTTCTGGCTGGCGTAGTAGCTGTTAGGGAACAAGGTGAGCATTAGCATTCAAACACTGCCTTCATTCTAACTTTAGTAATCATAAGAGTAACTCTTAGGAAAAAAAAAAAAATCAAGATGCACTTGTTATGTGGCTACTCTCCAAACCAGGTGGGCACGGTTAGGTTAAAAACAGACTGTCGTCCCTGAGTCCCCGGAACCTGTAACACTGCTGAGCAGATGAACTGCGCGGGGTGCTGCACCCACAGCCTCGGCAGGGGATCCCCGGGCCTTACTTCGTGGAGATGTCCTTGCCCGTCTGATAGGCCTGGGCCTTCATGATCCTCTCCATGTTGCCGGACCAGCCGTACTGGCTGGCCACGAGCGCGCACGGGGACTCCGTCAGGCGCTGTGACACCACTGCCTTCTCAATCTGGGGGGTGGGGGAAGCGAGTTAGACGCTGGTGGCCCCGCGGGGGAGGCCGCCCGCCCTGGGGCTTTCATCCAGCTCTGGGTTGGAGACACTGTCATCAGTATCCTATTTTATGGCCAGAAACAAACCCGTAAACACCAGTGTATGCTCTGCAGCTGGGTACCAAGACTGCTGGGGCTGTCAGGTAACCAGGCACACGTTCCTCGTCCACGTACCCCCGCCCCCAGGGCAGCTGACCCTTCCACAGCGCCGGTCTCCAGGGGATACCTTGTCCTTAAGGGCTTTGTCTTTCATCCAGGTGAGCAGAGGCTCAAATTCCTTCTCGGTGGCCTCCCGACTCTCCTTGGTTTTCTCACTTTCATCAAACTTCACTCCCTCCTTGGCAACGTTCTGAAACCTCTTCCCGTCGAACTCGGGCAGGGCCTGGATGCAGTACTCGTCCACGGGCTCCGTGAGGTAAATCACCTCGTAGCCCTTCTTCAGAAGCCGCTCGACAAACGGCGAAGACTCGGCCTGCCAAGTTCAGGGGAGTGACAGCGCTGTCCAGGGCTGGCCCTGGCGTGCGCTCTTCTCCTAGCTACACAGCACCACAGCCCCGCGGGGAGGTGAGATCGAGGGGCGACCCCCCAGACCTCCACCGCTCCGGCCACACGAGGAACTTCCCTTTCTCCTCTCCAGAGCCTGCTACAAATAACCCCCCGCGACCTCCCCAGAGCCCCCCGGAGGCAGGAGTGCAGTCACCTCTTTCCTGCTGGACCCGGCCATGAAGTAGATTTTGTCCTGTTTTTCCTTCATTCTTTCCACATACTGGTCTAGACTGGTGATGTCGGTGGGATGGTGGGAAGACTGGAACCGAAGGAGTTTAGCAAGACGAGTGCGATTCGAGTGGTCTTCGATCACACCCAGCTTGATGTTGGTACCGAATTCTTTCCAGAAAGTGTCGTTGTATTTCTCATCTGCAATCTTCTTGATCATGTCCAGGGTTTTACGGACAAGTTTCTTCCTGATCACCTGAGCAGAAGTGAAGAGTAACTGGTTAGCGCTCACCTCGAAGCTCCGAGGGCCTGAGGGTCCCTAGGGCCACGTGACGCAGAGCCGGGGTCCTCACTGCTGCTGACGGCATGGAAGGAAGCCACGAGAGCGCTTTACAAGTTAGCACTCGGAACTCACAGACGCTCCAGGATCAAAACAAGTGAGCAAGTATTTCTAAATAAAAAACTTAGTTGTGAAGGTGCTGGTGGAAAAGACGTAATGAAGGCTTGAAAAGCAGGTGCCAGCGTGATAAAGCCTGGGACCAAGTGAACTGTGGCCCGGGTGGGGCGTGCGCAGGCCCTCCTCACAGCTGTCACCGTGTCTGCACCCTTGACGTGTCAGCATGAAAGGCCAGGAAGAGCCAGGCCCGCGGACGGGGCAAGCCCCGCTCAAAGTGGCCCCGGCAGCCCCATCTTCGGGGCCCACGTGGGCAGCATGACCCCGGTCCCCGCCCCAGGGCTCACCTTGAGCAGCTTGTGCTGCTGCAGCGTCTCGCGGGACACGTTCAGGGGCAGGTCGTCCGAGTCCACCTACAGCCAGCAAAGGCGAGGTCACTGAGCAGGAGCACGACGAGGACGCCGCAGCTTGCCGCAGCTGGGCAGGGACAGCCAGCCCCCACCGCCCGGCCAGCCGCCCGGACACTCACCACCCCCTTGACGAAGTTCAGGTACTTGGGCATCATGTCATGGAAGTCGTCCGTGATGAACACCCGGCGCACGTACAGCTAGGGACAGACAGACAGACAGACCGGTGAAGAGTCACCTTTCGCAGCTCGTGCCCGCCACCACCTCCAGTGTGGGCTCCGCGGCCAGCACCCACCTTGATGTAATCGCTCTTCTTGGAGCCGTACTCGTCGAACAGCCCACGCGGCGCTGAGGTGGGGACAAACAGGATGGACTTAAAGGTCACCTCCCCCTCGGCAGTGAAGTGGATGTAAGCCATGGGGTCGTCGCTCTCCTGTGGGGAGACGGTGCTCAGTCCGCAGGAGGACAGGGAAAACGCCTCTTACCGGAGAAGCCCAGCTGGGGCTGCAGGGGTCACCGGCTCGCGGAGGCGGTTTCGGTGACCCTCAGGCATGCCGTCTGCTAAGCACGGGGAGCGACAACGGCTGAGTCAAGTCCTCTGTGTGAGGGCAGGAGAGGACAACCAGTGCCTAAGTGACAGCGCAAGGCACCAGCCCTGGGCCCACGCTGGCCTCAGCAGTGCCCCGGGACTGGTCCGCCCCGCGCCGTGGCCGTGGTGGTGGGGAGGCTGGGCTGCTCCCCTGGGTGCGGCTCATTTCCAGGACAGGACCAATGAAGAGAAAAAGAACGCAAAATGTTGCGATCTTGAAAATATTGTTTACGTATTGAGATAATGCTACTGTGGGTATGCTGGTATTCAGGTTGACTCATCTGTCCCAATTTTTTACATGGCTTCTAAAAAGGTTAAAGAAAAAAAATCACTCATGGCTCATGTTGTATTTCTACTAAAGCTGTCCAAGTTGGTATATGTTAGGCCTTTGAAGCCAGGGAGATAAACTGAGGAGGCTAAGGGAGAGGGCCAGTGCCGAAACCCTGGGGATAGGTGATAAAGAGTGAAGAACAACGCCGGGGATGGCTCAGCCGTGCAGGAGCGCCTGCCGGGCAAGCGCAAGGTTGTGAGTTCAACTCCCGGTTCCAAAAAAGGGTGAAGAACAAATACACTCATAGAATATTTAAGTCTAATAGAGTTATGCTAAGTTTTTATTTTTTTTATTTTTATGTTTTTTGGTGGCACCGGGGATTGAACACACAGCCTCACGCCTGCCAGACAAGCGCTCAAGCCACTGAGCTAAACTCCCAGCCTATGCTAAGTTTTTAAACTTTCTATTTCTTGTACAAAATGCTGTTTGGGTAAAGATTAACAAAGCAATATTTATCAACTTAAGAATTGATCAGTAGAAGAAAAAAAGTAGGCAAAACCCCCCAGATTTAGCAATATTGTATGACCTTGCAACATGTTTGTTATTGTAAGGAAGCTTTTTACAGATCACTCTAAAAGCTACTGGATAACACTTCATGTTTTAAGGGATTTGTGATTCTGGAAACCAACTTTCTCAAAGGCTGCCTGAAATAAGACAATAATCTCAAAGGCTCACATGAAGTTTACATGTGATTTCCATCACAGTTAATCGGTAAAGTATGTTTTGATACGTGACTGATAAACATTTCAGACAGATGCTAGTCATGCCAATGGTCTTCTGTGAATCCCCTTACTGGGAAAGGTGGGGGTGAGCTGTCTCAGTCCCGGGGAAGCATGCAGCATCTTCTGCCAAACTATTGGGGTGAGTTTGTGTACTCATTCATAACTGGAAGCTAGGGAATTCCAACTTCATATTTACCTTTGAAAATGATTTGTAGAAAGCTTTGTATTCATCTTCTTCTACTTCTTTGGATGGTCTCTGCCATATCGGTTTGATATCATTCATAAGTTCCCAGTCCCACACAGTTTTTTCAACCTGCAGTTACAGTACTTGGTTAGACTCTCTTAACTCTCAACGGTAATTAACCTAGCCATAACCGTAACTTCAGCAGGCTTTGAAAGACTGTAACAGGACACTTGTTTTCTGGTTTGATTCCTGCCTACTGGATCAAACATTTAAAAGTAAAGTCTTTCAATATTTATAGCCAATGTTTCATACAAAATGCAACTAGCTAACCTTTGTAAGAACTGATAAAAGTCAATTAACTAAACTTTTTGGGTTTTTTTTTTTGAGTCAGGGCCTTGCTAAGTTGCCAGGCAGGCCGGGAGCTCAGTCCTCCAGCCTCAGTGTGGGAGAAAAAAATGTGAGGAATGTGGATGTAGCTCAGTGGCTGACAGCCAGGTCCTGGGTTCCACACCCACAGCCACTCACACGAACAAGAACACCCAGGTGAGAAGGGTATTACAAAGCCGTATCCTCTAACTTAAAGTTAGCACTTTGTAGTATGTATTCTCCTACTACAGCCAATACTTCTACTCACTCTGCTACCTGAACAAGTCAGAGAACTGTTCTCACAGCTAATTCCAACACAGTGAAAGGGTAAAAGCGGGTGCAGACAGCTTCCAGGGCTTGGAGACCGGTCCCGGGCGGCTCACAGATGCGGGAACGCACGTGCAACGCCCTGCTCGGGTGTCCCCGCTCTCCAGGACACACCCTCCGACACACTGCGGGCCGGGCCTGCGCAGAGCTCGGGAACCCGAGTGCCAACGGGGACCCACGGCCGCAAACCCCACTCACTTTCTTCGTCTTCGGCTTCTTTTCTTCCTCCTCCTCCTCCACGGCAGCTTCGTCATCAGATTCTTCCTTCTCCTCTTTTGCTGCTTCCTCCTCTTCTAGAGGCTCCTCCACAGTTTCTGTCTACGCAGGAAGTACAATTACAGTTACAGTCACTTGGTTAATAATTCTGATGTTGTCCACGGGATATGCAGTATCACACCTCAGAAATACAGGTCTTTAGTTTAAAAAAAAAAAAAAAGCCCAAGAGAACCCTTAAACTGAAAAAACCGCATCCTTTTAGTGGAAGGCATTTAAATCTACACCAACGCGTGCGAATGGTAACGAGCCGGACCTACCTTGCTGCTCCACACGTAGATAGGGAAGTTTATGAACTGCGAATACTTTTTGACGAGATTTTTAATTGTATCCAATTCAAGGTAATCAGCTGCTTCCTCTTTCAGGACAAGGCTGCAAGGAAAGCAAGCCATTTAGCGCTGGAGCTTTAGATGATCTGATCTTAAATTCCTCTGCACTCCACGCCCATGATGCAGGCCAGGACCGGGTCACCCCGGCAGGGTGGCAGGACAGGCGCCGCCTCACAGAAGCCGTGGGCTAAGGGTATCCCGCCTTCTCCGTACTGGGGGTTTCCATTCTCAAGATGAGAAAATACCAAAACGTGCAGCAAAGTGGAATTACATGTACTCTCACAGCTTTTGCTGCTATTCTAGCAATCAGATGACCATAAATAATGATTCCTAATAAAAACCACGTCCCTTAAAAAAGCAGAAAGTTAATCTGAGTTGTTTGTCTGTGCCACCCAAGAACAGTAGTCCCCGGTCGGTCACATGTGACTACGGAAATAGAACGCAGAGCTGTTTCCATAGCTGCCCCGTCACATGGTCCCCTCCTCCAGTCCCGCGTGGATGGTGGCTGCCACACTCAGCGATGTGCACAGAACATTTCTAGCCCCGTACAAAGGTCAGTGGGCAGTGCTTGGAGGGGCCCCACCGAGCCTCTTCCTGTCCGGCTGCAGAGCCCGCTCCACCCGCCAAGCCCAAGGGCCAGCAGCACGCTCCCGACACGGAGGCAGCTGTCCCCAAAGGCCCAGAGCACAGCGGCACCTGCCAGCAAGTCCGCGGGCTACGACGTGGCCCAGCGAGCTGGCGGGGGCTCTGGTCTCTGAGTCCTAGTGGAGGGGGCGGAGTTAGTTCTGCGTGGATGCAACCTCACACCCTGGGGAGACACCTCTGAGGGAGGTGTTTAATGGGGTAATCACAGAGCCCGGCGCCACAGCCAGACAAGGGCTGGGCGAGCCAGCACGCGCCAACGGAGACTTTTATTGGGATGCAGCTTCTAACACTGTCCACGGCTGCTTTCAAGTCAAGACAGCAGAGACGCAAACCATGACACAACTTGCAAGCCGGGCCTGTTAAGAAAGTGCTGGCTCCTAACTTTCCATTGACATTTAAGAAACAGGCAAAAGAAAGGAAAAAAAAAAACCCAAGAAAAAAAAAGATATGCGTGATCACACGAGGTTTAAGAAGAGGGCAGCAGAAAGCAAATACAGAGAAAAGCCAAGGGGGCAGATGTGCTGCCGGGAGTCGGGGCGGTTCAAAGCCCCGCACCCCGGGTCTAACAAGGTCTCCCCGGTGCCTCATCTCACACGGCAAGGTGGGCAAAGTCGCCATCCCGAGGGCAGGAGGGGAGCAGGGAGAGGCCAAGCGCGTCCGCCTCCCCGCCTGCGGGTTGGCACCTGCAGATTGGGCACCACAGGATGCTGAGCTCTACGCAGCCAGGCCCACGAGGGTCCCGCGCGGTCGCTTCTGCGCTGGATGTGGACAGACTTTTTGTCATTATTTCCCTAAGCAACACAGTGAGACCCCTACTACGAGATCATTCTGCTGCGTCAGGCATTGTAGCTAATCTGGAGGCGGTTTAAATGAGATACAGTAGGCTCCGTGCAAACACTGTGCCCCTCACAGAGGGGACTCAGCACTGTGGCCGTAGACACCGTGGGGTCCTGGAACCGACGCCTGCCAGACACTAAGGGATGAGTAGGGGCCTTCCCGGGGAGCCTCGCCCGAGCGGGGAGAATGTGTGCCCAACAGCAGTGGGCACGGGGTCGCCTGTCGCCCGTCCTCGCCCCGCAAACACACGCACTGGGCGTGTGCAGGCTGATGGGGGAGCCATGTGAGGGCTCCGCCCGGTCCCTGAGGGGGATGGGCTGGTCACCACTCAACAGAAGCGGCCCCCGCGGCCCCTCTGCTGTCCCCTGCGGCGTCCGATCCTAACAGCACGCAGCAAAGGCCTCCGCAGCCTCGCGCCAAAGGCAGGGCGCCCTCGCTTCCTCTCTGGCACATGTCGCTGTGAGGTTGTCACAGTCCCCTTCCTCGGGAAGAGGGGAGCCACGCGGCAGTGGGGATCGCACCCATCTTACTCCCTCCACGGGGGCGCTGGCTCGGCACCCAGGGGCGCGATGGTGAAGGACTGGGGGCGAGGCGACGCTGCCCAGACCCGCCCCAGGGTGTGGACTGCCCGCCTCCCTGCCCGCCGTGCTGGGCTCTGCGGATGGGCTCAGTGCGGGGACACCTTCCGCTCCTGGAGGGGGCCCTGCCTGGCAGAGGGGAGCACGGAGCACTCAACCAAGCCTCTCGGACAGGCCTGCAGATAGGACACTGGCCACTGCACAGGAAGAGGACAGCAGGGCACCAGGGAAGGCGGTCACCTAACTCAACACCACCCGTGCCAGGAGACCTGAGAAGGTAACATGTGGGTGTAGAAAATCTGTCAAAATGCTAGTTATAAACCAGGACGTGGTGGCATATGCAATGCCAGCACTCGGGAGGCTGAGGCAGGAGGAATGCTACAAGTTTATAGGTTCCTCTCATACTTGAAAGTTCTATTTTTTCCTGCCCTTTCTGGGGAGCAGCACTGCAGACTGAACCCAGGATCCACTGGGCGCCATCCCCAGCTTAGAGGTTTCGGCTGGTTTTGTTTGAGACAGGGCCCCTCACTGTATTGCCTGGGCTGGCCCTGAGCTCCTGGATCACAGCCACCTTGCCTCAGCCTCCCAAGCAGCTGGGACTGCAGGAGGCCGCCGCCACACCTGCCTCCTACGGGTACCCCAAACCTGTGAGAGAACTCCCTCGCCTCCAAGTTGCATAAGTTAAGAAGGCAGAAAACTTCCTGCCTGTGAGCACCGAGAGCGCTGCAGGGCAGAAGATCTGACTCACCGCTAAGAGCCACAATCTACTGGCTTCAAAGGAAATCCAATTCCAATTCAATTAACTTTAGGCACCATCGGAATGAACCACTGTTTTCCATTTTTCCAAATGTTCATTCACTTTTTTTCTTTGTTTTTTGAAAGAGGGTCTCGCTGTGTAGTCCAGGCTGACCACAAACTCATGGTGATCCTCCTGCCTCAGCTGCCCAAGTGTAGCACCAGGCCTGGCTCTCCTTCAGATTTTTTTTTTTTGGTACTGGGGATCAAACTCATGCCTTTGTGCTTGCCAGGCAGGTGCGTGTGCTGCTGAGCTATATCCCCAGTCCTCATTCGCCTTTTTTAAAGCCCCACGTCTGTCTCCCTGGTTTTTCCAGCCCAAGCCTGGGACGCACTGTGGGTCCTGCGAGCACACCGCACCTTCCGGCCTCCGGTCAGCGCCGTCCCCAGCCTGCTACCCTGCCCGAGCCCCTCCTCGAGGCCTGCGCTGGCCTCCTCCCCG
The DNA here is from genome assembly GCA_004363535.1 of Dasyprocta punctata. Lineage (NCBI taxonomy): Eukaryota > Metazoa > Chordata > Mammalia > Rodentia > Dasyproctidae > Dasyprocta > Dasyprocta punctata. The sequence continues at coordinate 55,570 of RJWM01008909.1, forward strand.
GGGTGACACACCCACTCAGTGCCCTCCGTGGACAGGAGCCGCGGTCTCTGCACCCAGCCCTTGCCAGTTCCTCAAGTATTTCTATATGACTGGAGCATGTTTGACTCCTCACGTTACAGGCAAGGCAATCCGGCCCCATGCCCCGAGCCCGGCATCGCCCAGTGACACTCACGTGATTGTTGTTCCCCGTCCCAGGGTGTTTCCTCTTGGGTCAGCAATTACTGAAAACTCATTGGAGTCCGACTCCCAGATGTGCTGGGTGTCATTGTTGTGTTTCGACGTGACAATAACCTTATCTGCGACAAGGAAGGCGGAATAGAAGCCGACGCCGAACTGGCCGATCAGCTCGGAGGTCGACTGGCCTTCTTCTTGGGCCTCAGTCATTTTGTTCAAAAACTCGCTGGTCCCGGACTTGGCTATGGTACCGAGGTTTTTAACCAGCTCTTCTCGGGTCATTCCGACACCGGTGTCGGTGACGTGCAGCAGGTTTTTCTCTTTGTCACACTGCGGGGAGACGAGAAGGGGATCGTCACTCGTGCCTTCTACTCCAGGCCAAGCACAGGCTGAGCCCCCTTGGGCTGCACCCCCAGCGTTAGCCTCATCGATGCCAACTCGAGGAACTCAACAGAGCTAGAGCTCACTATCCCCGCCTGGGTGGTGCTTTATGGCCTTTTTAGAAAATGCACATCTGAAAGTTCAAACCATCTTTCTTCACAAAGACTATTTCAAAGCTCCGCGTATTTGACAGACTATAAAAGCAGCAAAGACTAAGTGTCAAAACAGGTGGAGACTAAATAACACCAGTTTTATCACTGCCCACAAGGAATCCTGGGGTCACACATAATTAGGAGACTGCTCCACCACTAGCTACATCTCCAGACCTAAATAAGTCCTTTGTCAAGGGGGGAAAACTAGAAAAATAAAATTGTACGTTCTGTTTCTTTGATAGGCAAGACAAGGACTCCGGCGTGACTTCTGTACTTGGAATCTGAGCATCCTTCGTGCCCTTCGCCCAGCAGTCCTGGCTGTCTCCATCGTCATGGCAGGACTGCGGCTCCCCCTATCTATGGGTGGCTGAGGCCACATGATTGACTCAGGCCAAGTCCCAGGTGGGAGTCGGGCGCGCCACTCTCAGGCTGAGCCTTTAATTGGTGTGCGACCCTCTTGAGCTCGCTCCGCCATGGCAACCAGTGACACTCCAGATGGCTGCTTCTCAGCCTGGCAGGGGCACCAGGGCATCGCAGCCCTCAGGGTGACGGGAGCCAGGGCTTGGCTAACGCTCCAGTAAAGGGCCAGCTAGTAAGTATTTTTAGGCCTTGTAAGCTGTAAGGTCCTCAGGACAATGTTTACTGCCACTGTAGATAAAAATAGTCATTGATAACGTATACACACAGATACGGCTGTGCTCCAATCAAACTTCATAACAGGCCAAGTCAGCTTTGGCCCACAAGCCAGTTCGCTGCCTCCCCAGCTAACCGTAGGGATGTGAGGGTTATGACCCAGCCTATAGGAATTCTCTTAAGGATTCTTTTTTTAAAAGAAAATCTGTCTTAAGCTTACCTTAATTTTGACGGTTAACTCCTCATTTCCAGAAAGTGCACTTTCATCAGTTAGTGATATTAGCCTGATCTTATCCAAAGCATCAGAAGCATTTGAAATCAGCTCTCTCAGGAAGATCTAAATGGAAGCCAGATTGAATACCCTTAGATTAGCCTCAAGGTACAGTGTCAAGTCCACTCCTGAATAAAATTTCTAAAGGTACAGGGATGGTTTTACTCTCCTCAATGAAAGGAGTTACATACAACCCCCTAAAAAGAACACTAGCAAATGGAAAAAACACTTCAACTGGTAATAGTAGTTAACACTAGCATCCTACCAGGGATTTTTGGGTATGCAACACATAAAAACTTAGTTTGTGTGACTACCCTTAAGATGCAATTACAGTATCTAGCAGTCCATGAACACAATTGGAGAGAAAGGGGAAGATATATATAACTTTTTTTTTTGTCCTTTTGAGACAGGGTTTCATCACTATGCAGTTCAGGTTGGCTTTGATTGAATTTGCTTTGTAGCCCTGGCTGGCCTCAAACTCACAGCAATCCTCCTGCCTCAGCCTCCCAAGTGCTAGGATCACAGGTGTGCACCATCACACCTGGCCTGTCTCACATTCTCTCCCCCAGTATGCATCAGTAGTAATTGCTGTACATACTGGGGATTTAAACTTTGCTAACTAGTTACTTAAATATCGATTACTGGAATGTACTGTGACAAAATATTACCCTAACCATATGACTGCTTACCTCTTTATTTTTATACAATGAATTGATGATAAGTTTCATCATCCTGTTAACTTCAGCTTGGAAAGCAAACTTTTCTGATTTCTCTCTAAGTTCTCGTATTTGTGATGCATTTAATCCATCCAACTGAATGGCTTCTTCCTCTCTATGGAAATCAATTTAATAAGCAAATACTTAGTTCTCTTCAAAAATACAGGCTCTGTGAGGAGGGCACAAGTGGTCCCTGAAGACTGTCTCAAGGGTAAAAGGGAAATCCTTATAAAATTCACTAGAATGCCAGTTCATAACAGTACTATGATGACTAGCAGAACTGAGTTCTTAAAATTACCAGAAAAATAAACCCGATTTTTCTTTATTAAAAAGCAAAGTCATAGTTATGTATGTTCAAGTAAGGACCTCAAAACTGTCACTAAGATCCAAGAAGTTTTTTATTTGGGGCGGTGGGGGTACCAGGAATCGAATTCAGGACCTCACACTCGCCAGGCAAGCACTGCACCATATAAATCCTCAGTCCCAACAGGTCAAGTTTTAAAACCCTGCTCAAGTTAAGTATTCAAAACAAACACGACAAAAACTGAAAGTCCTCCCTAAGGTTCTAAAGAGTTTATGGCACTAGTATTCTGCATTAAAGCTATCAAAACTGTTTTAAAAAATTTCACTGCAGGTTGAGTGAGTGTTGGGTGTTGAACCCTGGGCCTTGGGTATGCTATGCTAGGTGAGCACTCTACCCTTGGGCTTCAGTCCCAGCCTCTTTCACTTTTTTGTAATCAGTCATTCCCAGGGGCAAGTTGAGAACTAGAGAAGACACTGGCTTTCACAGAACTCCACACCAGTAACTAACGTTTGCTCTCCTATTTAAATTCCGGACGTCACAACCCGGACCCTTGGGGAAGAAACAAAGGAGGAGCTACTGATCCCACGGCCCCCGTCGCTACAGTTTCAAAGGAGCACGGACCTCTGCACTACTTCATCGTCGGTCCTCGAGCCTTCTCTGCTTTTCCCCAGGTCCTCTTCTACGGTCCCATCCACGTCGACTTCATCATCAGCCCTGGCCGACCCTGCAGATTGAACCCCGGCACACTTGAATACTGTGCCCGCTACTTCGCAGAACCAACCAATCTGATCAAACAGGGCAGGCGAGGGCAGTGGTTGCAATATTTAGTGGGTAAATACGGGAGGTGAGGGTGGCGGGGGAGGTCCCAGAGTCAGCACGTTTCTCGGAGGCTAACCCCTGCGGGCTCGGGCTCGTCTACACCCACACGTGTTGCACACAGCCCAGGCCTCCGAGCTGACCACGCCAAACTTGGGCCGCCGTTCTGGGTCGGGGCGGGGAGGGGGGTTCGGGGTGCAGGCGGCGTTTGTGCAACTTCGGGCGAGGGGAACTGAAATCGGGTCCCGGGGTCGGGAAAGGGACATCAGGCTCGAGCTGGGGCCCAGGTGACCCAAACGCGGTGCCACTACCACTCGGGTGTCCCGGAGCCCGCGCTCCCGGCACGCGTCTCTGATCTCCAGCACGCGCTCGGAAGAGCCGGGGTCGCCACTTCACGGAGTCAAAGGTCGCAGCGGCCGACGCCGGCCCCGTGCGAGGCCCCACCCGCGGCCGCAACCCGGGGTTTAAATGAGCGCAGTGTTTCCCTGCCTTGCGAACGCGGGAGGGAGAGTAAGGCAAGCCCGAGCCTCCTTCGAGGAAAGGTGATGTCACCTGGCCCCCTGCAAGGTCCCCTGGCACCCTCCCCCGGGATCGACGCCCCCAGAACCTTCTAGAAGCGGCCGCGCCGGAGGAGGGGACGGCCGCTCCCCGAGGATCACTCACCGAAGGTCAGCAGGACGCAGCACAGGCCCAGCACCCACAGGGCCCTCATGGCGCGCGGCCGGTGAGTCTCACGTCCCTTTTGATCGCAGGAGCCGCCTCCGCCCCCCCACCCCGGGCTCAGATCCTCACACCTCCAGCCGCGCGGTCCGCCCCCTACACCCCAAGCAGGTCTGGCCGCTTTTCACCCCCACTTGTCGCGGGCGGGGGACGGGAAACATGAACCCACCAATCACGCCGCACCACGCACCCTCTGTACCCAATGGGAACGCGAGGGGGGGACCGCAGTTCACCAATCGGAGCTGTCCAGGTGCGGTGGCCGGTGCCCGAAGCGTGGCTCCTTCCGATTGGGCCCATGTAGCGGCTTTTGTCCAATCACATGGCTCCGCGGGCCCCTCACACGCGAGACCGTCTCTTTGCTTGGGAAGTCTTGGCCCCTAAGGGAAGCCGTCCAATGAACGTAAGCGCGTAGCACGTCCATCCTTTGACAGAGGTCGCTGAGGAACCACTTCCGGATCCTAGAGAGCGTTTATTCCGTGACCAGGGGAAACAGTAGCCATGGCAACGCAGTTTCTACCTCCTCCCCACCCGCCCTTCCTCGTCTATTCTTGGGATCACGTTGAGAGACTTCCCAGAGCGAAGTTTACAGTCTGCGTTCTGTTTGGTAGTGCACCTCGGAAAACTGATGTGCAGGTTTGAGACTCGCTGCGTTTTGGGGGCGAAGGAGAGAAACTACAGTTCCCGGCATGCAACGCGAGGGCGAGCGCTGTATTGAACGCTGGGAATCTCTGGCATTGGGCCTGCTGCCGTGTTATGCTTTCGCACGTTCTCCAGCTCGTGTTTGGGGGAACTCTGTCCTGCGTGTTTTAAGGTTACATTTTGTTCTGATTGCAGTAGAGAGCTGTGCTTACTCTTGCGTCCTCCAGTCTGCACCGCTTTCACAAGCGAGCCTAGAAGGCCTGCGCGCCCCGGCCGGGGCCACCGTGTGCCGAATGCCGGCCGTTGAGAGTCCGGCCCCGGCTCGCGAGGCTCATTTCTGAATCTGGGTTCTCGTGCGTCCCTTAGAGCGCGCGGCACCCTCGCCTCTGCGTATTAACCGGCCGGAATCCCCAGGCCCCACCGATTTGGTTTCCAGAAGAAAGTGGTGGGGTTCCCCATCCCCGAGGGAGATCGCAAACAAGTTTGATGTCTTTGACCCCCATAAAGCACCGGGTTGGGGAGGTGCCTGGCGGACACGATGCCACTGCTGTGAATCAGGCGGAGAGCTTGGCGGACAAGTGTGGTGTGGCACGGAAATGGAAAGACGTAAAGCTAAACCTGGGTGCTGCAAACAAGACCCAGATTGCAGCCTTGAAACTTGTTAGAAATACCCTGCCCGCTTTTAGCGAGGCGCTTAGCACACCTGGTGTCTTTCCCGGGGGGAGGCGGGGGGAGTCCTTCACACGAAGCTGTGCCTTTCTAATAGCTTCCAGTCTCTTGGATTTAGTTTTCATGAACTCCCCATCCACGCACAGGTCTCTAACGTACACACCTTTGTTACTGCTTTCTCCAGCGAAATGGAACTTTGCCTGTGCTTTCCGATAATCATCAGTATTCCTGAAGATAAGCTTTTCAGTGACAATCTGTCACGGCCTTTTACAACTTCCCCTATTTAGGTTCGCCTGATCTTGATTCTGCGGCTGGTGTTTACATATTATGGGGGTGCCTTATTTAGATCGGCCCGATTTACCTACATCTGTTTTTAGTAAGCAAACTGACACAGCAGGTTTTATGCTTCTGTGCTTGCGTTAAAAAACAGTACACTAGGTGTTAACTACATTGAGAAATCCCAATGACATCTTTGTTTTAACTAGTTTATTTATTTTATTTTAGAGAAAGACGAGGTGCTTCACTATTCTGCTTTTGATGTCTCCACTTCGTGGTTTCTCTGGTTACAAACAGATAAGCAAGCTGTTCGGAAACTGTGAATGCCCACTTAGCTGGCCAGGTCCGCGGTTGGTGCTGCACCTGGAGGGAACTGAGAGTGAGATTTGCCCTCCAAAATAGACCTGCTGCCTGGGGGGAGGGCTTCCTGCAGATGAGGTGAGACTCATGAGTGAGGCGGGGTGCAAAACCCTAGGCTGCCAAAGCTGGCCGGGCACCATCTGGCTCAGCTCTGCCTCTTAAATAAGATGAGAGCTTTGGCCTGACGCCCACTAAAGGTGGGCAGTTTGGGCCAGGAATGTAGCTCAGTGACTTAATTGCCTGCCTGGCAGACACGAGGTTGTGAGTTCGATCCCCATTACCAAAAAATAAAAAAAGAATAAAAGTGGACAGTTTACTAGGTTCCTAGTCCTGTGGTTTCTTCCCTGTGTTCCCCTCACTGCTTCTGACTTTTGATCTGTCACTGTTTTTCGAGAGCAGGCAGGCCAGGTGGTTAGTAAACTCCCTCACTTTGGGATCTGATTCTCTTGTTTCCTAATTTTTGCCTTTGACACCATGTTCCCAGGACTGCTGCTGGAAATGGTACCTTATTGTTATACTGTTGCTATTTTTGTTTGTTTGTTTGTTTGTTTTTGTTTGGAGACAAGGTCTCACTGTGTAGTTCAGGCTGGCCTTGAGTTCACTATGTAGCCCAGGCTGGCCTTGAATGCAAGGTGATCAGCCTGCCTCAGCCTCTTGAGTGCTGGGATCACAGGTGTGTGCCACCATACCCTGCATAATACTGCTTCTTTTTTTTGTTTTTGTTTTTTGTTTTTTTTGCGGCACCGGGGATCAAACTCACAGCCTCATGCCTGCCAGACAGGCGCTTAAGCCACTGAGCCAAACTCCCAGGCCAATGCTGCTTCTTAAAGATATGCAACCGGATAGCACCTTCCCTTGCTGTTAAAATTAGAAGGAAAAATCAGATAGGCAGAGAGATGCAGTTAAGGGCCATGAATCACCGTTTGGATAGGGAGGGGTAGTGGGAAGAAACAGACCAGGGAGACCGGGGCAGGAAAGCCGTTGGCCTCAGGAACAATGAGGAATGGGATGAATGTGGAGAAACATTAGCTGATTGGCTCCTTCACTCATTGCTCAGCAGATGCCAAGGCCCTGGTGGACTCCAAGAAACACAGAGACGATGGTGCGCAGTAGACACGGTCTCTGTTCTTAAAGAATCTGAACAAATGCTAATGGGGGAGTTCCTCCTCAAGTGCGACTGTTTTATTTAAACTGGAGTAAGGTTGTGAGAGAATGCCCGCAGGGGAGTCATACCAGGGAAGCGTTTGAGCTGTCGGAAATGCTCTTGGTCTTGAGATTGGTTGTGGTTACAACTCATCCAACTGTACGCTTAAAAAGGGTGAGTTTTTTCATATATAAATTACACCTCAGTTAAGGAAAGATAACAGCAACTGTCCTTCTGGACACCAAGACCCTAAACACTGTCTCAGTAAGGATCAGTAACTAGACAGGGAAGTCAGCTGTAGTTGCCTCCTCTCACACGCTTTAGGAGAGTCTAACAATAAAAAAAGCAATTGGTATACATTTTAGAAAAGTCGAAGTTCTTTATTTTGAAAGTCCATCTTATTAGTGACACGTTCACATATTCCAGAAATCCAGGCGACTCTAGTTTAAGTATCCAGAATGAATCGGAGAATCTGGCAAATCATTGGATTTAAGGTCAGTCTATGAATCTGGGCATGGTCGCACGTGCCTGTGGTCCCAGCTACCGGGGAGATGGGCAGGAGGGTTACAGAGGTGGAGGTTGGCGTAGCAAACCCCTGGCTCACAATAAAATAAGTAAGTAGGGCTGGGGATATAGCTCAGAGATCTAAAGAAAAAAATCCTTCAATCTTTAAAAATCAGTAGTCTTGCTCTCACCCTCAAAATAGCACATAGCAATGTAAACTTTTCCAACTTTCACTCATATTAGAGGCAAACCCCCTAAGATATTTAGGAATAAACTTACAAAACACATAGTGCCAACATGAGGAAAGTTACAGGTATGGAAGAAATACGGTATGTAAGGCAATGGACCTGGGGCGCGTTCATGCCCTGTGTGTTACCCACTGCTGCGTAACAAGTCACCCCAAAACCCATCGCCTTAGAATTCCACTGCCCGCACTGTCTGAGATGAGGACCCCAGGCGCGCCCTGCCGGGTAGCCCTGGCTCCCAGTCACTCAGTGCTTGCGTGCAGGTGTTGGCCGAGGCCGAGGGCCCTTGGAGTCTGGGCTGGGTGACAGGAGGTGGCGAGGTCACTCAGCCAGCTTGGCGGGACGCCTCAGTCCCTTGAGTGGCACAGAGACCTCTCCATGGGGCTGCCGACGCCCTCCGGACTGCAATGGGAGGCGGCGAAGGAGGCAGGAGCCCACGAGTCACGGCCGAGCTGGGGACCACAGGGCGTCAGGGCATCGCGCAGGGCCGGGGTGGCGGTGTGGGGCGGAAGGCTGCAGCTGCTGGGGTTTCCTGAGGTCCCCCTGGAACCTGGTTGCCCGCACGCCCTGGTCTCCAGGGAAACGGGAAAGTCTGGCTGCGGTTTCAGCTTCTCTCCGGAGAGGTGGGCCCGGGACCCTGAGGTGGGGATTTCTCCAAACATAGGCTAAGGTTCAGCTGCAAGCAGTCGGAAAGAAGTTAGAGACTATGGTGCAGCTGAACGTGCACAAGGGGAGAATCCAAAAACGGATTGTTTGAAATAGCGTCACAGTGAGATATTTCAGCTTGGAGGGGGAAGAGCTTGTGTGCTAAATGATGCCAGCCTCGACTGATTATCCAGCTTAAGCAAAACAGAGGTAAACTCCTATACTGTAGCATGAAAAAATAAGTTCCAACTTGGGAAAAAAGATGGACGAAGAGATTTTTCTTAACCAAAATTGAACATCCAGGAAATCTAACAGGAAGCTTAGCGTATCTATCAGGTCCCCTGCTGTTATGGATTACAAACTGGTGGTCAACTTAGCACCAGTTGAATTAATTCAGCAGGTGTTGAGTAAAGATGGCCCACCTGAAGAAAGTTGCCAGCATAAATAGGGACGTGGAGAAGAAGAAGGAGGCGTTGTGGGTTCTTCTAAGAGTTGCTGTTTCGAGCCGCTGGTTCTCCTGGAGGTGCTTGTCATGCTGGCTTCCCCAATATGGATTCGGCCATTATCGTCAGAGGAGCTCGGGACCTCGTCAGTGAGAGTGGCTGTGTTCACGTTGCGGGAGCCCTGCTCCTCACATTGTGCATTGCTTCCTGGCTCCGGAGGGGAAGCTGTGTGCTGGAGAAGCTGGTCATGCTGGGCTTCCTGACCTGTGCTCAACTGTTCTCATCGTCGGAGGAGCGCGGGACCTCGTCGCCCTTGGGGATGGCTGTGGTGCTCTTCAGGGCAGCCCCGCTTCTTCTTTTGAGCATGACTTCTCGGCTCCCACGTAGAACCCTCAACCCACTGCACAGCTCCTTCACCCTGCTGGCATTGACTTTCTAGCTCCACTGCTGACCTTTGGCCTTCCCGGCACAGAACTGTAAATAGACTGGCGTGAGCCCTTATTGTGGGCTCTTAGATTCCCAGTTGGTACTGTGGGAGGCATTGTCATGCATTTGGGTCTCTAGTGGGACTCTTGCATGATATTGCTGTGGGATCCAGGCCCTCGGCTAGATATCCTGGGTCTTAGTGTTGTGGACAGATTTTCCTGCACTTTCTTGTGTTTGACTTTGGGTGACTATTATAAACAGTATTACAAATCCTGTGTCCTTTATGCAGTTGTTCTCCATGTAACCCCTGACTACAACACCTGCTGACCTCCTTTTTGGGGAGGCCTGGACTCTGATTTTTGCCTTTCTAGCTCTAGCACTGTGAAATTGGAGCTTTGCCCACCTAAAAATACAGGTTTTGTGTAGCACAGGAATCAGCAGATGCTTCAGGGAGGAAAAGCAGGAGAGGATAGAGGACTCACTTCTGTGACCTTCCCCTCTCCGGGGATGCTGGCTGCCTTTGTAGCCATCTGATGCCTTTAAATCGGTTCTGGAGTGTCTTCCTCAGCCTCTGCCTTCCTGTCCGGGCAATGGGTCGCCTTCAAATTGTCCTTCCTGGCAGAATGCGGAAGTGGACGTCACTCCTCAGAGTGGGTTAGAAGTCCCTGGTCCCGTTGTGTTATGCCCAAATCAACGAAAATGACAAATAATCATGATTATTGCCTCATATTAACCTTTCAGTTTTTCGTCAAGCGGTTTGTATGATGTTCAGTGTTTCCAGACCATGGGACTTGTAAAATTTGGGGCTAGAAACAGTAAATGTGTCACCGGTGGATATAATTATAACGTTATAGCCTTGTTTTGACTGGTTTTAACTGGAATACTTATAAAATGTTACCTGATTCTGCTAATAAAATCTCGGGTTTTTTTTATTGTTGTTGTTGTTTTTGTTTGTTTGTTTTTTTGACTCTCTTAGCTACAATCAGAAAAATCTGAACTGTCATAAATTTACCCATTGTCTTGCCCAGCACATGAATTTCAAAAACAAACAAACAAACACACAAACATAACAGCACCAAAACTGCCCAATTGTCCACTGTGAATCTTGGATCTTAGCAGAGCCCAGAGAGCCTGCTTTATCACAAAGTATGAAGTAAGCACTTCTGGTAGAAGAAACATTAACCTTAACAACAGTTGTAGACGTGGCAAATGCCTATTGAATACTTGGGATTTTCCCCAGAGATTCTAAAATACAAATTAGTAGCCAGGCGTGGTGGTGCACGACTGTAATTCCAGCACTTGGGAAGCTGAGGCAGGAGAATTGCCGAGAGTTTGAGGCCAGCCTGGGCTACATAGTAAATTCAAGACCAGTCTGAACTGCATAGCAAAACCTATCTCAAAAAGACAAAAAGACAGGGGGAAAAAAAAAAAAAGAACAGCAGAGGAAGGGAGGAAGGATGGACGGAAGCCGTTTTGCTGGGAAGGCCTTTCTTTGTAGCCGGTCCACCTCAGCAACGTTGAAAGAGGGTTACTGAGCCGCTCATGTCAGGCCTCCCCAGGGGTGTGGCCACTCTTCCAGGTTTACAGCATCAAAAAACAGACTCAGAGCCGGACCCTGAGGCCGCCTCACGGAGCCCCAGCCCAGGCTCAGCCTCAGACGGTGGCCAGCGAGGCCAGGCGGGAGCCACCACGGCGATGGCCCTGGCTGCTGTCAGGCAGGGACAGAGGATTCAGTGACCCTGCCTGGCAAAAAAGCCACTCTCACAGTTTGGTTTCAGTCTTTCTGATTATGCCCAGAGAGAGTCAGTTAGGCAGGAGATTGTCTTAGAATTTTGTTGTTTTTTGTTTTTGAGACAGGGTTTCACTATGCAGTTCAGGCTAGCCTTTAATTCACTTTGTAGCCCAGGCTGGCCTTGAACTTGAGACAATCCTCCTGCCTCATCCTCCCAAGTGCTAGGATTATAGGTGTGTGCCACCATGCCCAGCCTGTTTTTACCTTTTTTTGAAACAGGGTCCTGCTACATGGCCCAGGTTGGCCTGGAACTCATGGAGATCCTACTGCCTCAGCCTCCCAAGTGCTGGGATTACAGGTATGCACCACCATGCCTGGTAAGATTATGTTAAATATTTCTCTAATGAATACATGTCAGTCTCCTTTTTTGATAAAAGAGAAATCTAATTACAACTTAATCATATTGCCTGCCTCCTCCTCCCCCTCCATTTTTTCCTTCCTTCTTCCTCCATCTCTTCCTTTCTTTGCATTACTTCTGTGGGTGCTTTACTACTGAGCTATCTCTCCAGCTGTTTTTAAAATTTTGATTTCAAGACAGGGGGTCATAAATTACCCAGACTAACTTCCACCTTGTGACTCTCCTGCCTCAGCCTCCCAAGCAGCTGTAGTCAGGCATGTGCCATTGGGCTTGGACGGTTTCTTTTCACTGCATTTAAGAAATTTTTTTTTAATGGCTGCTGACTTCATGTACCATAGATAAGAATTTTACACTTTTTTTTTTGTTTGTTTTGAGCCAGGATCTCCCTATGCAGTTCAGACTGGCCTTGAACTCATGGTGATCCTCCTGCCTCAGCCTCTCGAGTGCTAGGATTAGAGGTGTGTGCTACCATGCCAACGAAGGGTTTTACATTTAATAAAAGTTTCTATTAAAATTTTTTGGGGTTAAATTATATAAAAAATAAAGTCCACACATTACTCTTTTGTGTCTTTTGTTCGCATAAAACAACTGCTTCCTACACATAGGTCTTTCATGCTTGTAATTTGTTTCAGTTAATCGCTCCTGCAAAAACTGGGAAGATTGTTTTAGATGCAGGATTTGAAGATGATCTTTTTTAAATTTTAGTTCTTTTTCTATAAAACCATATAGCTATAATTATACTAATTTTGATAAGAGAAGCGAGTTTGTCCTAATCCCACCATTCTAGGACAGCTGCTGTATTTTTTTCCCTGCGCATATTCACTTTGATAATATTTTCCTTGTTGGTGTTGTTTCTCAGTACTGGGGACCGAACCCTGGGGTTTTGCGCTAAGCCCCACCCCCAATCCCTTTTTCTTTTATTTTGAGATAGGATCGTGCTGAATCACCCCGACGGGGCCCTGATCCATGCTCCTCCTGCCTTGGCCTCCCAGAGTGCTGGGATTTCAGGTGTGCACCACCACGCCTGGCTAATAATTATAATAAACATCATTCCCTTCTTGGCATTACTGTAAGCACTGTGCATTTAACTGCGTGTTTAATCTTTCAGCTACTCTGTGACATAAATGCGATTATCCCTATCTTGTACAAAAAGAGACTGAAAGACTGAATTTAACAAATTAATTTTAGTTGCTGTCTCCTGCCGGCTAATTATTTCTGTCTCTTCTTAAAATGTCTCTTCTCTAAGGCTTTGAATCCAGGGAATGATTCCTGGATTTGGGCCTTTAACCTTGATACTGTGTTTTTTTGTTTTTTTGGTACCGGAGATCAAACTCACAACCTTGCACCTGCCAGACAGGCGCTTAGGCCACTGAGCTAAATCCCCGGCTAACCGCGAGACTGTGTCGACTCCCACTTTTACCAGTGTTCATCAGCATTACTATTATTATTACTACTATTCTTGTACCTGCACTCGTTTTTCCTCTCCTGGTGCTCTCCAGACGGGCTGTCACTGTGCAGTCAGGCTGCCCGCCACGCCCGGTTTATTATCCTTTTCAGTTAACGCTGGTAAGCCTGGTCCTCTTGCTGTGTAGATGTCAGAGTTTTTAACTTGATTCCGGTGTAATTGACACTAGCGGAAGCACGCGGGGTACGTGCCCACGGGATAAGCTCTGCGAAGCGTCCACTCCCGTCTCCACCTCCATAATTATGACTCAGGCCGTCTCCACCGCCTGGGGTCCCTCGTGCTCTGCACCAGGTGACAAATGAGCTACCTTCTGTCACCTTTCTAATTGAGGAAGCTAAATGAACCCGTGGGTTACCATTTTTGTATGACATCATTATGCGGTCACTCTGTACCTTGTTCTGAAGTCTACTTTTTTGGGGGGGGATGGGGGTCTCACTGTCTTACTCAGGCTGTCCCCAAACCTAAGGGCTCTAGCCATCCTCCTGCCTCAGCCTCCCGTGCAGCTGGGACTACAGGTGCACTCACTGTCCCAGATCTAACCTTTTCCTTTTGTTCTGTTTCTTTAGGGTGTGTGTGTGTGTGTGTGTGTGTGTTTGTCTTTTTGAGGCAGGGTCTCCCTATGCAGTCCAGGCTGGCCTTGAGCTCACTTTGTAGCCCAGGCTGGTCTCGAACTTGCAACGATCCTCCTGCATCAGCCTCCTGAGTGCTGGGATTACAGGCATGCACCACCTCACCTGGCTTAGGGCATTTTTAAAATTTTTAACTTTTGCGTCTGCGTTTGCAGTCCACCCTGATTCCTTCATCGTGGGGAACCGGTGCGCGTACTCAGCACACCTCTGCTCTTTGTGCATCTGCTTCTCCTTTTAAGGTGTTTTACCCACTGATTTGTAACTTATTATGTGTGTCATTGGGTTTAAGTCTTCAGTCTTGCCATGTCTTGGGTTTACTTTCTTTCCTTTGTTTTTTTTTTTTTGGTTTTTGAGACAAGATTTCAACTCGTGGTGATCCTTCTGCCTCAGCCTCCTGTACTGAGATTCTAGGCATGCACCACCACATCCAGCTGAATGTGTTTTCTGGTTCTATTCCATTTTTTCTTTTTCTTCATTCTTTTGCCCTGATTGTTTTGAATAATTCCAGTTGATCTCTCCTGCTGGCTAATTAGTTGTGTCTCTTCTTAAAATGGTTATTAGTTACCCCAGATTTTATTTTATTTTATTTATTTATTTCTTTATTTTGTCTTTTTGAGACAGGGTCTCACTATGCAGTTTAGGCTGGCCTTGAGCTCACTTTGTATCCAAGGCTGGCCTTAAACTCACTGTAATCCTCCTGCCTCAGCCTCCTGAGGTCTGGGATTATAGGTGTGAGCCACCACGCCTGGCCAGATTGTGTCCACCTTTATAGCTTCTGGCGGGTGGCAAGTTCAGGACCCGTTGCTCTGTTATGACTGAAGCAGAAATCTGTAACTCTCTTTTACTAGATGGACTACTTGTTATGAGTAATTAGAATTTTACTCCTCATTTCTTTAGCAAACATTTAGTTTGCTCACTTCCTTTTATTACATTTTCTGTAACAGTGAAAATGACATCTTTTTTTATTTTATGAAAAAAAGTAAAACAAAATTTCATTAAAAAATAATAGGAGAAGTCAGGTGTGGTGGCGCACACCTTTAATCCCAGCACTCAGGAGGCTGAGGTAGGTGGAGGGTTGTGAATTCAAGGCTAGCTTGGGCTACAACGCAAGTGCAAGGCCAGCCTGAGCTACGTAGTGCGACCCTGCCTCAAAAAGCTAGAGCTGGGAGTTTGGCTCAGTGGCTTAAACGCCTGTCTGGCAGGCGTGAGGTTGTGAGTTCGATCCCTGGTGCCACAAAAAAAAAAAAAAAAAAAAAAA